>JAQFVV010008215.1:0-37656 GCA_028023455.1 Epiperipatus broadwayi
AAAAAGTATAAAATATTGAAACAGACAGATCGAAGAATCGATCTTAGTTTCATGGTTGTCATTTAAGAACGGTATCTTTTCAAAAAGAAAAAATAATGTCGGCAGAGTACTCCCCCAGCAGTGGATATTCGGTGGTGTTTGCAGGGAAAGGGATGAATGTTTTGTGATAGCCATTCAAGACAGAACCGCATCCATTCTCACGCAAGCCATCAGAGACAATGTACAGGAAGGATCTATGATTTACAGTGACTGCTGGAAAGGTTACAAAAACGATGAATTAAAGGAGGCCGGCTATGATCATCTTCAGGTCAATCACACCTACAATTTTGTGGACCCATCAGCTAATTCCACACTCAAAATATAAAAAGGGTGTGGGGGCTAGTAAAATGGTGGAACAAAAAACACAGAGGAACAGCTAGACAACACCTGGATTCGTATTTAACTGAATTCAAGTGGAGGTGATGCTTCAAGGATGATCCTTTTACTGCTATTTTGCAACATATCCGAGAATTCTGTCCACCACTGTGAATTTCATTTGTAAGTACAATTTATTTTTTTTACTTTTGTAATTTTGTTTCATAAAACGTTTTGGGGAAAATTGCTTGTCATGGCGTCATTGTTTGTACTTAAAATTTTTAGAACAATTTCTTTTTTGGTTTTTTTGTTAAATACCATCCCAAAAAAAAAAAAAGATTTTACCTTGTTTCGATTACTTATATATGGCTTATAATTATATTCTGAAAACTACGGCTAAAAATTCGTTTTAAAATCCGCCATTTTATCTTGTTGAGTATCGCAGCAATTATGAAAGACTGTTACTTGTAAATATTTCATAACAATTTTTCCCACTTTTTTTTTTAAATGTAATCAATTTGGGTTTATTAAATAACACCCCCCCCCCCCAAAAAAAAATATGATTTTTTACGTATTCCTTGCTTTTGTTTGTTGATTACTTAAATATTGCTTATAATTATTGTCTGAAAACAGTACGGGTAAAAATTGCTTGCCAATTCGGCCATTTTACCTTTTTTAAAGGCAGGTACTTGTAAGTAATGAATTTGGGTTTAACTATTACTTCTTTTGTTTATTAAAATATCATTGAAAAAACTGATTTTCTATTATTTTATCTCCTTAATAATTTTAATGCTTTTTAGGTGTGTAATATGTATACAAATATAGATCCAAATAGAGCTTATGAAGTAATTATGGAAATGTATATCAAGGATGGTAATAAGAATGTTAAAATATCATTCTCCTCCTACTCTTCCCATCTTCCCAACTAAAAAAAAAAAAATATAAAATATTTATTCCTTTTTTACTTTTTTATTTTATTATTTTAATTAAAACTTTAAAAAAAATATATTAAAAAGACTTTATCAATTCAATCCCCTTTTTAACCCCTTTCATTTAATTTATATTTTAAATATATATATATTTATATAAATATTTTAATAAATTTATAAAATAGGTTATTTTTAAAAGGATAATACAACAAAAACCCTTTTTAATCCACCATAAAAAAAAAAAAAAAAAAAAAAAAAAAATATTAAAAAAAAAATAAAATTAAAAAATTTAAATATTAAATATCAAATTAAATAATATTATTTAAATAATATAAATATATTATAAAAAATATATACAAATATATTTTTATATTATACTTTATTAAAAAAAAAAAAAAAAAAAAAAAAAAAACAAAAAAAAAATAAATGTAACTCTTTTTCAAAAAAAAATAAAAATTAAAAAAAAAATAAAAAAAAAGAAGTAAAAAAATATTTTTAAATCTTTCCCAAAATAAATCCAATAAATTAAATATATATACAAATAAAAATCCTCTTTTTTTTTATAAATAATAAAAAAAAAAAAAAAAAAAAAATAATATATTTAAACAAAAAACATCATAGTTAATTAGTTCAATATTAATAAAATATTTTTAAAAGAAACTTATATAGGCGTCTTCATCTTCTAACTGGGCTTTGAGCGACTTCAATTCAACTAGCTGTGTGGTGAGGATTTCATCTCATTCAGGCATAGGCAAGGCGGCTGTTGTCATCATCGTGGCTGGCTGGAACTGGCGTAATCACATCTTGGCGATTTGGATAGCTGGTTGTCAACCCTACAGTCATTTTACTGGAACCTCTAGTAGATTTCTACATATTTTCTATCTGGTATAATGCAACAATTATTATTAAATGTTCATCCGCTATCTTGAATGGTTCACTACATCCTAATGAAATCAAGAGTTCTTAAAAGAACTATATAATGGATTTTTTTTCTTAGAAACTATCAGCAGTAGTCTAGTCCATAAATTAAACTCGAAGTAGCTAGATGATTGAAGAATTCCGGAGCCAAAGTAGTGAACTGCTAGAATGCCAAAAACAAAGAATGAATCCCACAGCACTGACTAAAACCTATCAACCCACTCATAAGAACCAATTCAGATACCCCCTCTGAGAAGTATGAATCAGTCAACCATTTTAATTTAGCTTATCATATAGATTATACACATTCTTTTCTATTTTTCTGATTAAATTCTACATTTTTAGGGTTTGATACAATGATTAGTTTCCATCTTCATTACTCAGACCACTTGATTACAGCTATTATTATTCAAAAGAATTTTTATTTTGTATATAAAAAAAAGATAACATTTTAATTATAGCATTATCAAACATTTTGCTTTTGGTCAGATTTTTGCAAAAGCAATTAACATTCTTTGTTTAAAAAGAATAAAATTAGTTTTTAGAAAAGTAATTTAAAAAAATGAAAAATATATATACAAGTATACCTGGGTCTCATTTTACGTGATAGATAGGTTCATTCAGAAAACACGCGCAAACGAAATCGCGCAAAAATAGACGTAACTTATCTTGAAAAAAAGGGGGTACGGACTGTGATTTTTCAAAAGTCGCGTAAAAGCAAAGCACCAACGTAAAATTACTTTAAAATTCACGCAAAAAAAAAAAAGAAAATAAAATATGACTAAAAAATTTTCAAATTTGAAAAAAATTGATACAAGACAAACTTTTTTTAAGTATAATATATAATTTTATTCAAAATAATATATTTTTATGCATAATTTACAATACAGTAATTTACATTTTTTTATACACATTTTAATTATTATCACTATTTGCCGATAAACAGGTTCGTTTGCAAACTAGTAAAAAATCAGATTCTTCCCAAGAGGAAATACAACTAGTGCCAACTTCACACTCATGTTGTGTTAATGGTTTTCTGGTGACAACGTAATTAGTAATTAATCTTTGAGACGATGATTTTATTAATTGTTTATGAAACTAACAACTAAAAATTAAATTTTTATTTTTGTCTTTAATTTTCAATTCCGTTTAAAATCAAATTACATTTCACATCACAATAATTTCAAGTTGCCGTAAGTAATTTTTAAATTGTTAATTACAATTAAAAATCAGATTTTAATTTTTAATTGTCTAATTTAAGTGTGCCCACTGCTATTACTCACCTTTTAAAAATAAACTTGCGGACACTAAATGATTAATAATTGATTACGTTCTTTTTTAAAAAATAAAAACAGAATGTGATTTAAAATGCAAAATTAACATGCACAATGTTTGAACAAATTTTCATTATAATCTTGTAAAATTTAATGTGTGTATACATAAAATGTGGAAATCATGATTTTAATTTCATTATTGCATACAATCTTACTATTATAAAGCACTGAAAATATTGAAATTACTAAGATGAAAGTCGAATTCCAATAATGTGCTATTACTTACAATATGACATAAGTGTGCAAAATTTATAATTTAAAGTAATAGCGCATTATTGGAGTTCGACTTCCAAAGAAACATGAATCGTGTAACTTCAAAATTGTGTTAAATAAGTATGCATAAAAAGATCAAGATGTACGTTGGAACAATTGCTTTAATTATTTATTTTACTAATATGTTCCAACATTTGATCCATTTGTCCAATAAAGCCTGCCTTTCTCTATTTGAATTTTTTCACAGAAAAGCAAAATACATAAAATAACATGTCAGAAAAATATACACACACAAAAAAAATAAAAATACATGAGTTTATGATATGTGTACAAAATTTGTGTCAATTTCATGTTACTTTAACTTGGTGTGTGTGGGTATTTTAATGCTCAGACCTAACTTCCATATTTTAATATAGCACATTTACGTACTTGTTGTGCTTAATATCTACAGATTTATATGTCAAATAAAATGTTATAAAAACATATTTATAAACAACAAAACATAACACTTATATTAATTATATAAAAAGCCTTTTTCGGCAAATTTATTTTTTGCCCTTTTCAAACATGTCTTCCAAAAAATACTACGACTACATATACATAGCGACATCTATGTTAATACATGATAAGTAAAAAATAAAAGACAAAAGAATTAAAGAATTATACAATTAGTATAAACAATTCATATAGAACAGCTGAAACTGAATTGGACAGCCTATATTATCACATAACTTATACAACTCTACCATAATTTAAATCTTCATTTCGTAAAATGCATTCCAAACAATTATCCACATCAGTTATCTATCCATTCTTTTTTCATCAACCATTTATTATTCATTCCAATAGACGCCTTATATATATTCATACAATTAGTTTTATTATACATAATATAATTTGTTTCATATAATCTGCGTCTATTAACGATCTATATAATTTAAAGCCCTTATACTATCAGTACAATTAATTTTATGTCCAGTTTGCAAATAATGAACATATAATGCTGACTTATCATCTTTCCTATCGATAGCACCATTATGTTCCTTAGCTCTTTCGCTCAATTGCTTTGCTGTCTGCCCATAATAAACCATATTACAAAATTTACAAGTAATTTTATAAACCATTCCCCTTTTATATTGTATCTCGTCTATTAACCTATAATTAGTTATTAACTTATCTAAATTTCTACTATTGGCCCATCCCACATTAATATTTTCATCCAAATATTTTTTCCGATCTTTACATAAAATTTTGTATACATTAGGTAAATATGAAATTTTAATCCATTTCTTCTTATCTTTATTATCATTTCTCTTATTTCTCTTTTTATAATTTCCTATAAAAATACTATTAATATGTCTTATCCCATATCCGCATTTTACATAATCTTGTTTAAATTTTTCTTTTTGCAATTTAGCAAAATTTCTATCAGTGTTAAATTTATCATTTTTATATTTAAAATTCTTTATTACATTCATCTTTTGTATCCATGGCTGCCTTGAATCAATTGGTATAATTTTTCTCAATTTATCATCTTTAACAAAATGCCTAATCACAATATTTCCATCTTGACTCAAAAACATCTCAATATCTAGATATCTAATCTCATTATCAATTTCCTTCATAGTAAAACGGATATTATCCGCATTATTATTAAACTTCCTAAATAATTTATGTACTATCCTTCTATTCCCTATTACTAAACTATCATCGACATATCTAACGTAATATATTACTTCTTTTTTAATTATACTTCTTGTTATAATATTGTTTTCCATATCATTAATAAAAACCGATATTAATGATATGGAAAACAATATTATAACAAGAAGTATAATTAAAAAAGAAGTAATATATTACGTTAGATATGTCGATGATAGTTTAGTAATAGGGAATAGAAGGATAGTACATAAATTATTTAGGAAGTTTAATAATAATGCGGATAATATCCGTTTTACTATGAAGGAAATTGATAATGAGATTAGATATCTAGATATTGAGATGTTTTTGAGTCAAGATGGAAATATTGTGATTAGGCATTTTGTTAAAGATGATAAATTGAGAAAATTATACCAATTGATTCAAGGCAGTCATGGATACAAAAGATGAATGTAATAAAGAATTTTAAATATAAAAATGATAAATTTAACACTGATAGAAATTTTGCTAAATTGCAAAAGAAAAATTTAAACAAGATTATGTAAAATGCGGATATGGGATAAGACATATTAATAGTATTTTTATAGGAAATTATAAAAGAGAAATAAGAGAAATGATAATAAAGATAAGAAGAAATGGATTAAAATTTCATATTTACCTAATGTATACAAAATTTTATGTAAAAAGGAAAAATATTTGGATGAAAATATTAATGTGGGATGGGCTAATAGTAGAAATTTAGATAAGTTAATAACTAATTATAGGTTAATAGACGAGATACAATATAAAAGGGGAATGGTTTATAAAATTACTTGTAAATTTTGTAATATGGTTTATTATGGGCAGACAGCAAAGCAATTGAGCGAAAGAGCTAAGGAACATAATGGTGCTATCGATAGGAAAGATGATAAGTCAGCATTATATGTTCATTATTTGCAAACTGGACATAAAATTAATTGTACTGATAGTATAAGGGCTTTAAATTATATAAAAGATGTTAATAGACGCAGATTATATGAAACAAATTATATTATGTATAATAAAACTAATTGTATGAATATATATAAGGCGTCTATTGGAATGAATAATAAATGGTTGATGAAAAAAGAATGGATAGATTAACTGATCAGGATAATTGTTTGGAATGCATTTTACGAAATGAAGATTTAAATTATGGTAGAGTTGTATAAGTTATGTGATAATATAGGCTGTCCAATTCAGTTTCAGCTGTTCTATATGAATTGTTTATACTAATTGTATAATTCTTTAATTCTTTTGTCTTTTATTTTTTACTTATCATGTATTAACATAGATGTCGCTATGTATATGTAGTCGTAGTATTTTTTGGAAGACATGTTTGAAAAGGGCAAAAAATAAATTTGCCGAAAAAGGCTTTTTATATAATTAATATAAGTGTTATGTTTTGTTGTTTATAAATATGTTTTTATAACATTTTATTTGATTTCGAAGGATTAGTACAACATAAAAAACGAAAAGGAAAAAGGGATTTTCCGTTTTCTTCTGTTTTTAAGTATTGTTAGATTTATATGTGTATCTGCTGTAATTTTTTTTACAGCAGACTTTGTGTAAGGCCATTTGATAATGCCTAGCACAATAGAAAGTCATTTATTAAATGATATGTTGAGTGTATGCTGTAAGGATGTTATATTTGTATACAATGGAAAATATTATAAACAGTGTAAATATCTGAGTATGGGAAACTGTTTAAGTGGTTTACTGGCATCATTATATATGGATTTTTTTGGAAAAAAATATTTTAATGATACAAGATACAAACCTATATTTTATGTGAGATATATTGATGATTATCTTTTGGTATTTAATGGGAATGAAAGGAAATCAGAATGTTTTTAAAAATATATTAATTCAATTGAGAAAATAAAAAATTTACGATGGAAAAGGAAATACTTCAATTAATTATATGGATGTTAAAATGTAAAAAGTTATAAAGATTTATACAGTAAAGATTGAGACTAGTAAGTATTTTTAGAAAATATACTTTTTATGGATTATTGAGTAATTGCAAATCAGATATTGAATACATACATAAGATTAATAGTGTTAATAATAGAATAGTTAGGGGAAATAATTTATGTTCAGAGGGGTTATTTAGGGAAGAAATGGAGTGTATAAAAATGATCAGTAAAATCTGAGCCTAATTATATGCTCGACTTAACTTTGGATAGATAGACGCCATAGGTGCACTATTAAGTTATTTATATAACTTTGGATATAAAGTTCCGTATGATTAAGCAGACTACAAAAGAGCTAGAAATTTGGCATATTAATATAGGCATAAACTTCATATCGTACTACAATTTATTAAACACTTATAATGAGATATGTAACATTAATTTCATTAGTTATATAATGCCTATGAGCATAATATCTCACGTTCTCATCACATAATTCTGTATATTTTAATTTCACTATTTGATATTGTTTTATTAAATTAATAATATTTAAAATTATAACTTGTTTTCATAATTTTATTGTCCGTGAATTCCATTTTATACAGCTCTAGATTTATTTGCACATACATCATTATATCTATAGGTAGACCATTCTATTAAATTTCCTAATCAATCATTAATGTTTTAATTAATCACTTGGTCTTGTGTGTGTATATCTGACCAAATCAGTGCTAAATTAGTTAATTTATAAGTCTTTTGTTTTACACTGAGTGACTGCTGGACCAAGGTTAAATTGAATGTCTGTGTAAGTTGAGAAATGTCATCCATAGAGTATTACATCATTGAGCAGAGGTGAAAGGATTGAATATTGGTCGGATTCTGGATCCCAGCATCCGGATTCGATCAGCTTCAGTGTATTATTTATCTTTAAAGTACACGTGCATTGGCTTAATCACTAATATCACTATTACATAAAAAAAACAGTGCTATATAAAATAATATCTCATCATAATTGTTAATGTAAATAAAATAATCTATGTCAATTGATAGTATCTCATCTAAAATGTTCATACATCCACCTATCTGGGTATATACTAAGTAGTTGTTAGTAATATAATGTAAGCCTGAGAGCTACCTGGTGTTGTAAAAAGAAAGTCATGCAAACCCTGATAAAAACCCATGTTCAGTCCCTTGACCTAAGTCCATGCCATATGGGAAGGTTGAAACTGTATCACCAAGGATAAGTTATGTGGTTGAGTCTAGGAAGATCAAGGAGGATTTAAACCTAGGACGGCGTGACTCTGTACTGAAGCAGATATTCTAAAGCTCAGATTACACTTCACGAGTATCAATAATCATTGCACCACCTAACCGATTCAAAATCTATCCCTCCATGCCTGTACACGTATTCACTATTTACCCATAATTTTTTTTTCACTTCAATATTAATCATGTTTGATAAAAATAAATTAATGATTTGGGAAAGTGAATCAATAGAGTTGTGGACACACAATGAGAGATAGAGTTATACACACTTTAATGTACTAATAATGTATATACAAATTAATTGGAAATATGTATGTAAAGTTTTATGTATTTTATTCATCGTGGCAGCACAAGATAATGCAATCGGTTGGAAATTTCTAAAAACATTACCATAAAATTTAAAACAAAGAAAATAGGGAAAATTAGTTAGTGTAAGTCAAATAAATCAAAAGTGCTATGAATAAAAGTCACTTTTCCATTAACATTTAATTAAATATATCTAAAGAGATCTTTACAAATATTAAAATAGAATGTAAAACAATCGTTCAAGAATTTTTCAGACCAATTGCATTATCTTAAATTCCTTATGAAACAAAGGTAAGCTTGCTGTAGAAAATTAGCGATTGTATCAGAATTATATATCGCTTCGGGCTACAAGTTCGGAGTACATTGCAACATTCCAAGGAATTGTGTAAATATTGCAAAAATTGGATTGATAAGAATATAATCAAAATCTGAATCTGCTTTGTTTTTAGCTTAGTCTGAAGCATTAATTTTTTAGAAAGAGCTTGTTTAAATGATTTCAGGCCATCCGTTACCATAGACATGACTGAGGAGTAAACCATTGTACCTTGCCGCTAGCCATTCCTGAGCTACTCTCTAATGAAATGCTTCTCAAACTGAAATAAAAACTTGAACTATTAACAGTGCCCTGAACTTGATCTGGAAAAGCATGATACCTGTCGTTAATTTCTGATCACATCAAAATAATGAACTGTTAGACCAGCATGGACTCAAGAAAGTATTATGAAGGTAATAATGCCGCCTCTCCTTTATCTTCTATATCTTATGTATATTCATTGTAACTAAAATTTAATGTAAACTAAATGCACATTTTTATAAAAGTAACTTACCTATGTAGTAATCTTTAATCCACTTTCCATAATTCTTTATAAACTAATCATATAATTCTCTATTAGCCTTGCAAAATTTCTTGTTTTAAAATGGTGTGGCATTGATTTTCTATCTAATTATAAAATGTATTTCTTTTTATTTCGTTCAAATAATATGCCATTAATTTATTCCCCAACTCTGCAAATGTGTTTAAATTTAGCTAAGTCTCCTGTTATTTAAAAAGAAGTGTCATTTAATTAATTAAATTGTTTATTATAAAGTTGTACATTTGCCGAGTTGGAAAGTTTTAAAATGTTATTTTTCTTAGTATCTTCTTATTGCTGTTTGGGAAGGGGAAAAACATTTCCCTCATCAATAAAAAAAAGTAAACGATTTAAGATCGCAGATTTTGGGAAATTAAAAAGTAAAGATTATATATTTATTTCATATATCATTTTTATATTTAAAAATCGCCTAAATTAATACTATATCGTATAACAATCCTCCAAATATTCTCAGCCTTGCAAATAAGTAAATTAATGCTCTTAAAAATTTTGTTTATCATTTTGTGTCCGATTGCAAAATAATGTTAAAGTTAAAGTTAGATGGCGTATGGTAGGGGAGAATTGAGTTCTATATTTTAAATTTATTAACAGAAAGAAAAACTACTAAAGTGAGAAATCAATCTTATATTTCTAAATACGTCATAATGTCTGTTAAATCAGCTTAAATAATTTGATCATACCATCAAGAAAGGGATAACTAATACTTTGTATTAACTTCAAGCATTAAAAATATTTGTTATATATATTGTCCAAGCATTGCTAATGTCGGTCTATCTCTTGTGTGCTATTTGTCCAAAGTATGCATCAGGAAAGACCCGAGTCACTCATTCATCACATACAGTCCATGATATGCGAACAGACCTTGGACCATGGGCCTGCTTAATAATGGGATTTTTGCACCATCAGTATGATCCCATGCAGGCTAAATATTTCTTTGTTCTAGTGACAGATCTCGGTAAATTTGAAGTGTGGCAAGTCGGTCTCATATAATACGAAACAAAAATCGCACTTTCATTCGCTACTCTCATAAGTACATCATCATATCTCATAAATGAATTTCACTAATATAAAAACAGCCCTACATTAGCACTGCCATTACTCTAATTATTTCTTTATCAAACCCTGCCTAGATTATTCCATAGTTTGATGTTGTGATCACTTCAGCTGAAGTACACATATTTAAATGTTATAGCTTAATTGTATATTTAAATCTATAAATTAATGTGTTAGTATCCGATTCTGGATAATTAAAATGCTCAATATACCCTTCCCTTACATTCCATTTGAAATATAAAATCTTTCTTGAGGTATAATGTCCTAACGCAATAAATTGCGTATACAAAATATTGATAATCCATTCCTAGGTTAAGTGATTGTTTATAAAAGCTTATATATATTTGCTTGCAACATTAGGCTGATAATAATTAGCGTCTTATTCAATTAAATTACTATAATCCCCCTTTATTCCATTAATGCAATAATAAAGAATTAATGGCATACCAATGAAACCGCACTATTCATAAATGTATTGAATAAAATCATATCTGTTTAAATATACGTATAAAACCGTCCTGTAAATAAATGTATTTAAAGAATATAATATACTTGTTTTTAATATATGCATAAAAGGTAGTGTCATCCGACATGCTCGATCGCCACCAGGTGATGCTGCAGTACCATCAACAACCAGTCGGAAGCCTGCAAGTGATAAATTTATATCCAAAAGTGGCTGAAAATCGACAAGTAAAAATGCCCGAGGCTACATATATCCAAATACTATAAAATTCAAATTCAAAAAAAAATAAAAATAACTGAAAAATACGACAAAGAACCCCCCCCCCAGTAATAATTCTCCACATCCAAATGCTGAAAATTGACATGTAAAAATGCCCGAGGTTACGTATATCCAAATGCTATGAAATTTTAAAAAAAAATAGAAATAGCTGAATATACGACAAAGAACCCCCCCCCCCCAGCAATAATTCTCCGGTCAACATCACTTGGATTCATATTTAAGCGAATTCATTTGTTGAAGACTGCATCATGGTGAAAATCTATTCGATGGAATATTGCAAGCCATTAATATTCCATCGATCTAAATTTTATATTTTCTACATTATAATATGGTAAACCAAATAACCACCATTTTTTAATCTTGTTCTCTAAAAATGCGAATTCTAAATTTAATAATAACCTTTTTAATGGATTTTTATGTTGAAAACAGTCAAGTGCCTACTAAGCTAAATGTTATATTTTTAAAAAAAAGTTGTAGAAGATAATGGATATTTAATTCATTTTATTATTTGATAGCTAATGGATTTTTATACTGTAAATAATCTTTCTATTTTACGTCACCTTTGTATCTTCAAAATGTTATGCTGCAAATAATTTTTCTATTTCACGTAACCTTTGTACCTTCAAAATGTTATGCTGCAAATAATTTTTCTATTTCACGTCACCTTTGTATTTTCAAAACGTGATGTCATAGCTTTTCTGGACGAGCTTGAAAAATAATTTCTTGAAACAAAAATAGTGCAATCATTGAAATTTCTGGAAAGCATTGGCAATTATTTTTTGTGTATTGCTATTTATCAGTTTCTAACTTTTACGAGTACATTAAATGGTAATTTTAAAAATAGATTTGGTTTAGAGTGAGCAGCGCCATTTTTCATTCATTTGGGAATGTTAAGAAGTTTAACCTTAGAAAGCAAAATTTAAAAAAAAAGTTGTAAAAGATAATGGATATTTAATTCGTTTTATTTTTGATAGCTAATGGATTTTTATGCTGCAAACAATCTTTCTATTTTACGTCACCTTTGTATCTTTAAAATGTTATGCTGCAAATAATCTTTCTATTTCACGTCACCTTTGTATCCTCAAAATGTGATGTCATAGCTTTTCTTGAACCGAAAAAAGTGAAATCACTGAAATTTCTGGAAAGACATTGGTAATTATTTTTCGTATATTGCTTTTTATTTTTTAAATATTGATGAATTTAAATGATTTGCAAATGTTTATAATCGTTTATGGCAGTGTCACCCGACGTGCTTGATCACCACCAGGCGATGCTGCGGTACTATCAACAACCTGTCGGAAGCCTGCAAGTGATAAATTTATACCCAAAAGTGGCTGAAAATCGACAAGTAAAAATGCCCGAGGCTACACATATCCAAATGCTGAAAATTGACAAGTAAAAATGCCCGGGGCTACATATATCCAAATGCTATGAAATTCAAATTCCAAAAAAATAAAAATAGCTGAAAAATACAACAACCCCCAAGAAATAATTCACATCCAAATGCTGAAAATTGACAAGTAAAAATGCCCGATGCTACATATATCCAAATGCTATGAAATTTCAAATTAAAAAAAAATAAAAATAGCTGAAAATACGACAAAGAACCCCCCCCCCCCAACAATAATTCTCCACTTAAATTGACAAGTAAAAATGCCTGACACTGTATATATCCAAGAAATACAGTGAAAGTCCAAATTTAAAAAAAAACAAAAAACAAAATACTATAAAATTGAAAATTAAAAGAAATATATATAGCTGAAAATTCATCAATGTTTAAAAAATGAAAAGCAATATACAAAAAAACCGGTATACCAAAAAACCATTAACAATGGTGGAACGCGGGAAATGCAAAAACAGAATTTGATCAAATTATTTATCAAGCTTCCAATTTGCATATAAGCATCTGCAATGCATTCAAATGCTAAAAATTGACAAGTAAAAATGCCCGAGGCTATATATATCCAAATGCTATAAAATTCAAATTAAAAAAAAATAAAAATAGCTGAAAATATGACAAGAAACCCCCCCCCCAACAAGCAATAATTCTCCACTTAAATTGACAAGTAAAAATGCCTGACGCTGTATATATCCAAGAAATATAGCGAAAGTCCAAATTTTAAAAAAAAAAAACCAAAATGCTATAAAATTTAAAATTAAAAAAGAAGAATAAAATTATATAAAATATAAAAGAATTTATAATAATAGCAAAAAAAAAAACATTATTAATTGATGAAAGAGCAGGAAAAAGAAAAGGCAAAAATGAACCAAGGAAAAATATGTAAATGTGGTAATGTGAGGCTAATATTCATATTTAAATGTAATATATATATCTATTAGCGCATAATCTGCGTATTATTAAATATATTTAAAATCTTAGTCTGGAGTCATTGCCTATACTATTGATTATGCTTTCCCACATATATATATATATCTATGCACAATAGCTTTATACGTACCCCAAAGACATAAACAATTTATTATCGATAACTATTATATAGATCTGGTCAGTTGCCTAGAGACTTTTTCTTTTACCGCTGAGCTGTCAGCTGGAAATAATTAAATATGACTTGTATCATCAGTATTGTTAATCATAAGTAAAGAGACCTAGGTTTGAACCTGTAGGGCAGAGTTAGAGGGTCCCTGATTTATGTATCTTGTACATGATCTGACTCAAGATACTCAGGCTAGAATTCCAAGTCTGGTTGTATGAATTATGCAAACTGACAGGTACAGTAGTATTTTTTTTCCCTGTACCTGTTGGTTGAAAACCTATACTGGGTCTTTTGGTCTTGTTGGCTAGCTATACAAACTTGACTGGTACAATAGTAGTCTGCATATATGTATGACCTCATGTTTAAATAAATCAATAACGCTTTTAAAAAATATACTAATAAATGTTATACACACATATATCATAAAAAACATTACTAAAAGATTATTTCTTTATTTTAGAATGAAATTAAAAGCGAGAAGCTAAAGTGACAGTCAAGGCTTTTTGGAAAATCAAGATATTCAATTAAACCATCCTTAAATAAATTTAATTTATGGATCGTCATTTTATTCTAGTATGTATTAATAAACTTGGTTATTATTAGTTTAATTTGGCTGACATTTGTTGTCTGTCCATCAATTGTTTACATTACATAAGAATCTCTTTCCCAGATCTAGCAGCAGTAACTTATACTTATGTTAGGGAACAGCTCATCATCGTTATTCAATGTCTGGTCACATCAAATAAATTTTCTAGGCTCATAAGAAGCCTGGTGGTACCCTCAAGTAAACAATATTCAAGTTAGCTATCTGGTACAATATTATGTTATTTGTACAAAAAACACTCCAACCAAGTTTAATTCTATGAATAAATTCATCCAATGAATAAATTCATCCATTATGATTTCCATCCGTTGTTATAATCTGATAAAAATATTTTTAATTGTTCACTTCTAACACATTGAACCATTTACATGTATATGGTTCAAGTATGTTGGCATTGAGTAAAAGTTAAAAAAAAGTAAAATTTAAAAAAATTGTCAATGGACATAATTTAGTTTTCTTTTATTAGTTAATATTTTTTTTATACGTACAACGAAAGCTATGTGTTTAAAATTATTTATTATATTAAAGTTAATATTGAAAGAAATATAAGCACATGCAGATTACAATCAGAGTAAAAAACCTTTTATGAGATAAAGATGGCTGAAATAATTTAGAAAAAAAACTTTGCAACAAAAAATAAAAAATGTTCAAGATTATAGAGTGATAATAAACAAAAACTAAGATGTGCAGAAATCTCAAAATGGTCATCAGTATAAAAGCAGACAAGTTTAGAATTAGTCTTTTACCTGTATTTTGCTTGCTCTTCAAAGCCTTAATCAAATGCTACTACAATGAATCTAGTTTCCATGTGTCAGTAGAAGCAGATTATTTTCTGGCACCATTCACAAAAGGCACCCAAAAACTTTGTCTAGCCTAGCCCTAAATTCATATCAGAGATGCAAAAAGTGTTACCACAACGAGACCATAAAGAATTCATAACTCCTCATAAAAAGAACTTACCGGTAAGTCAATGGCCATATCGTATCTAAATAAATCAAAAAGATTTATAAACTGGATTTTAAAAGATAATTTAATTTAGTAGAAAAAAAGAAGAGGACATTTGTGATTTTATCCTCAAAAGTGAACTATTTGAATTAAGTAATTCATATAATTATCAGATTATGTATGTGTGTGTGTTTTTTTCAATATTATAATTATTATTTAAATAGAGTTATGTTAGTTTGTATAGAAATTTTGGACGTAATCAATGAAGTAGTTAATAGATTCATGCTCTCAAATCAAAATGCTTTAGATTCACCTATATATTTAGAAATTAGGCCGCTCTTGTCTTTTAAAGTTATTAATCTTGTATTTAGTTTGTAGAGGTCCCTACTGTCGCATAGTCTTAAAGTTATAGCCTAAATATATATTACTTATGTAATGAGCAAGTGCTTTACAAATTATTAATGACAACTTTAAATGTGTATGTTGAGAGGTTACTAGATGGCGCTAAGTATTGCAAAATATAGCACATCATTTCAAAAAAAAAAAACTTTTACATATACTTTATTTAATTTGGTATTGTTTACTTCAAAATATAATACCAAGTGTGTAAACTACTCACTTATAATTTTATATACTTTAAAATGAGTAATTCGACTGAATTACCATCTAATTTTAAGGAGTTTAAAATGAGTTTTCAAAACGAAAAAGAAGTCGTCAATGGAAACAGCGTTCTAAAAGAAAATTGTTCTAAAAGAATTTCAGAATTTACAGATTATTTTTGATAATGATCCTATTCTTAATTCTCATAGCTGGAGTGAAATGGAATATGATAATGACAGTCAGAAAATTAAGGAAAATTACAAGTCTCAAGTAAGTAATGCTACTGATTCTTGTTTATGTAATTCAGAATTGAGTTTAAAAAGTAAAATTGAAAGCAATGTTGAATGCCCTAAAAATTTAAATATTAAGTCTTCACAAAATATACATGCAATCAGTTTAGAAAAAACATATGCCAATACAGTTAAAAAATCTATAACTGAGAGGAAATAAACTGTAAACTATTTTTAAACAATGAAAATGATATTTTTAACATAATGAATGAAGAAAATTCTCAGGCTCAAATTTCAATTGCAAAAAAACAGAAAACATTTTAGAAAAATAGTGAAAATTATGATGAATGTAATAATAAAATAAATAATTCAATTCCAGTACCTCTACTAAAATCTTATCAAAATTATTATAATAATAAATCTTAATTTTAACAGTCACAAACTTATCATGTGATTTATTCAAATTTCCAATAGTCAAACTGCATGCATTATTTACGGAAAAAAAATTATGGCATTTAATCTATAAAGTAGTAACACCCCCAAACAATAAATACATCGCCTTAGAATTTCATGAGCAAATACACAAAAAGAGTATTTTAAAAAAACAATTTAAATATCTAGATAATAAATTTATTTGTTATGTGGATATAAATCGGCCTGTTTTGCTTAATGGAATTATTAAAAATTGCTAGATAAATTTTGATGAAAAAAATCTTCAAGCTCTTATGATTAATTATGGTAAAGTTACACAAACTTTAAATATCTAATGGAGAAAAAATCTAAAATACATGCATTTACAAACATTGCTTCATTTGAAAATATACTCAAAAGATGTATTACCAATGGTTATACCTACTCTTCTTGCAACAGAGACAGCTCCATTAATAGTTTCTTTTAAAGGAATTCCATCACAGTGTTTCTTTTGCTAGAAAGGAACTCATTTTGTCAAAAATTATCCTGCTAAAATGTGTTTGGACTGTATCAAAATTAAACAGAAATCGGTACTTTAGTATTTTTCTTGCTATGACATTTAACGCATGAAAAATGTTTCCAATTTCGACCGCAATAGCGTGCAAACCGTATACGTCACAGTTACGCTTTTTTTTTCTTTCTCTCCGCCATTTTTCTATCTTTTTGTACATCTAAAGTTTTTTTCTGTGCGATGAAAATTAATTTTTTATAGCAATTTTTGTAAAGTACATTATTAAAATTTTGTAAATTTTTTTTTCTTTCTAGATTTTATCAACGGATAAAAAAAATATACGGAGAAAACAATTATTTTCGCCGCTGAACATAATTTTGATTCTGACGAACTTTTCTGTTGATGTGTTTGATTTTGAGGTTCCGTATTCCCCATTACTCGTAAGTATTCAACAGTCATCATCATCATCTCCCACTGATATATAATAATTGCTTGTAATTCCTTTGGGTTATTTATTTTATTTTATTTACTGTTTTTATTCATTTCATTGTAGATAAGTTTTTATTCATTTTATAGCATACTTTGCTATTATGGTTTGGTATGTAATAATGCATAATTTAGCTCACCCTTACCCTCATGATATTCCAATAATATAGTAATTATTTTTTACATGCATAACTTAGAATTTTATTCATTTTATAGCATACTTTGCAGATAACTTTTTATTCATTTTATAGCATACTTTGCTATTATGGTTTCCTAGGTAATAATGCATAATTTAGCTCACCCTTACCCTCATGATATTCCAATAATATAGTAATTATTTTTTACATGCATAACTTAGAATTTACTATGTTTTTATTCATTTCATTGTAGATAACTTTTTATTCATTTTATAGCATACTTTGCAGATAACTTTTTATTCATTTTATAGCATATTTTGCTATTATGGTTTCCTATGTAATAATGCATAATTTAGCTCACCCTTACCCTCATGATATTCCAATAATATAGTAATTATTTTTTACATGCATAACTTAGAATTTACTACATTTTTATTCATTTCATTATAGATAACTTTTTATTCATTTTATAGCATACTTTGCTATTATGGTTTCCTATGTAATAATGCATAATTTAGCTCACCCTTACCCTCATGATTTTTCAATAATATAGTAATTATTTTTTACATGCATAACTTAGAATTTACTAAGTTTTTATTCATTTCATTGTAGATAACTTTTTATTCATTTTATAGCATACTTTGCTATTATGGTTTCATATGTAATAATGCATAATTTAGCCCATGATTTTTCAATAATATAGTAATTATTTTTTTATCCCCATAACTTACACTTTACTAAAGTTATTACTGTTATTTTTTTTTTGATCCACACTAAAACCTTGCATTTCTAATCCACACAAAACCTTGCATTTCTAATAGATATCCCGCATAGAGGGCCTAGAAAAACAACTGCTTGCAAAAATTGAACTTATAGGCTGGTTAGTAAAAAAACGAAACTGAAATTGTCACATTCTGCCACATTACACCAACAATCTGTAACTCAGGTAGGTCATGTTATATATTATTTTTTTCTGCACTTTATGACGAATGTGATGAAGCTGTCTATGAAATTGTCATTTTAGGCTATACCTTTCAAAATTGAGAGTTTGTGAGCCAATGTAAAAATAAAGATTTTAAAAATGTGAAAAATATCATTTTTTTTAATTATTTTTTGTGGTAATGACTACTTTATCAGCTTTATAAAATTCTTTCATATTTGCACTTTATAAAAATGTATATATATATATTTATTTATTGTAATAAATTAGACATTTTATTTAAAATTGTAGGTCCTGTAATTTTTTTTGGGAATTCAAAATGGCCGTTCAGGTCTCTAAGGGTTAGTATTTTTCTTGCTATGACATTAACGCTTAACACATTTTTTTTTTTTTGCCGGTAAGATTTCATCAAAGATTAGATAAATGATGTCATGGCAACAAAAACACTGGCATGACTAATCTTATGGAAATAAGTTGAGAGACCGATCATGGTGACCCACGAGATTTAAGTTGAGAGATCATGTCAAATTTTGTCATTCTGTCTTTTGTGATTTTGCTGTTAACGGAGTCACTTCATAGATATTTTTGTGAGATTTTTCAGTTTTTTTTTGAGATTTTTTTGACATTATTCAGAGATTTTTTTGATGTAAGTTGTTGAAAAGTTGGATTTCTTTTACAATGTTTTTTTTCATATTGAGATTGATACTATCATTTTTTAAAATTTATGGATTTGCCTCCATTTTAAGATTTTAAATGCATTTCATAGAATTGTTTTGCATCCATTTTTATTTCTTTTATCTTATTGTAAAAGTTAATGAAAAGTTGATTATTATTTGATTTTTTTTTTTGACCATTTTGAGATTAATTTTATAGTTTTTTTGCATTTACAGATTTGCGTCCATTTTGTGATTATAATTTACTTTTTGCGTCCATTTTGATTCTTTTTACGTTACTGTTAGTTATTGAAAACTTTTCTTTTCTGACTTTTTGTCATCATATTGCGATTAATACTGTGATTTTTTGAAATTAACAGATTTTAATTGGGAATGTCTGAGACCACTAACATACAGCTGTGGGATTTGCCGGATTCTGAACAAGAAATTAATTTTTTCCAGAATCATGGAGTTATATCGAAGTTTAAATTATACAAAAACAGCCATGAGATGAAAATATACTTTCATAACTCAGAAAAACAGTGGTGTTGTAACGTAAAGGGTTGCTTACAAAAAAACACCGATAAGAAAAGGAACGTGATTTGAAGGCTCAAAAATGTCTTTTATAACAGCTCTACGTTTTATATATTGCTGGGCAAAACAATTAACATCCATAAATTTCTGTGCAGAACAGTTCAAAATGGCTGATAAAATTGTTGTAGATTGGATAATTATCTTCGTGAAGTATGTATGTGGAGATTACTACACCTAAAGAAACATAAAATTGGAGGTCCTAACATGATCATCGAGATAGATGAAAGTCTATTCTCTAAGCAGAAAAATAACGCTGGAAGAGTACTTCCATAACAATGGATATTTGGAGGTATCTGCAGAGACTGTTGAATGTTTTATAACAGCCATTTGTGACCAAAGCACGTCCACTCTCATGCGAGCCATTTTGAAATATGTCCAACATGGCTCTACCATTTACAGTGATTGCTGAAAGAGTACAAAACTAAAGAATTGGCAGTGTCAGGAAACAGTCATCATAGAGTCAATCACACCTATAACTTTGTTGACCCCTCGACCAGTGTTCATACACAACATATTGACATACTTGCTGAATATATATCAAAAAAGAAAACTAAAATTTTCTTAGAACAAACTCATAGTTGGACATAAAGTTACATTAGATTGGCCCTTGGTTACAAAACTAAAAGGATAATACATTCAATCTTAAGGAATGGTATCTGTTATACTGGACTTGATATGATAAATGAAATTTTTCTATATTTTAATGAAAAATTTGGAGAAAAGATTGATCACTGTCAAAATCTATGTGAAGATTTAACTGAGTCTGGACAATATGGCATTACAAAAAATATATATATTAAATAAAATTATTGAATGTCCTGATAAAATTCATCCTGGCCCTCAAGCAATTCCTAAATTTATTTTACTTCACCTTAGTTATTTTTCAGTTCCTATAATATTTAATATGATTGAATTATTATCTAGGAAACATTATTACGAATGGATTATATCCCATCTCTATGGTACCTTTTTTAAAAAAGACAATTACACCATCATCAATAAACAACTTTAGGCCCATTTCCATGTCTCCCATTATGATAAAAGTTATAGAGTCCATTATAAAATATAAAATTAAGCAATCGATTTTACCAAAAATATCCGAATTTCAATTTGCAAAAAAAAAAAAAAAAAAGGTGTTCCTGCTTCTGATACAATAGCACTTTTTAAAATTATTACTGAACAAGTTAAAAAAAAAAAAGAAAAGAGGACCTGCAATAATTCAATTAGATATATCAGCTGCTTCTGATTCGGTCTCTATTGACTCTATTGATATACTATTAAATCAAGTAGAATCTTATAATGTTTTGTATCAAACTTTACTTATAATCTCAAATTTATTATACAATAAAAAATATCTATAAGCCAAGAAATTCAATACCACAAGAATTGCCTTTAAGTTCTTTATTTTTATTACATATATTAATTCTCTTCTGATTGATTTAAACAATAAAATCCCAAAATTATACATTCCTGAAATTAAGAAAACAATCAGATTGCCTTCATGGATGATATTGTAATCTTTATTCCAAATAAAATATCTCCCAAATGTTATCTCCATTTTAAATAATTACACTAATAATTTTGGACTTATATTCAATCTAAACAAATCATCCACTTGGTGCATTGCTACTGGTAAAAAAATGCCATCTTTTATTGCACAGTCACATAACTTTTTAGGTTTCCCAATGCACAAATCAAATAGAACAATGAAATCACATCTACAAGAAAATTTATTAAATTTTAAATGTTTACAAATATTTTTAGAGAAAAATATACGAATATATTGCAAAAAAAAGTTGATCAAGAAATATATTAGAATTTTATATGAAGAGAAAGATGTTTTATTACATAAGGTTAAAGAGATATATGAAAAATTAAGAACATTAATAAATTTGAAAAAAGAAGATATGTTAAGATATTGTTATTTGAATAAAATGAAATATTATAAGAATATAATAAGAGTTAGACATAATAAAAAATTAACAAAATTAATTTATGATAAACAAAAACTTGGTGTACTTAGGTATGGGACTAATAAAGGTAGTCCCATATTTACCTTGCTATGATGTCATTACGCTCAACATTGTTTCTGCCGGTAAGCGTCGTTGGAAGATTACATGAACATTGTCATGGCAATGAAGACACTGACATGACTAATCCGTGAGATTTGATTTTTTTGACCTGCAAGATTTAGTACGCCTTCAGTATAATGACATCATAGCAACGTAAATACGTGATTACCATAATAAAAAAGATTATATTAATAATAAGAATAATGTATGTGATAATAATAAAAATAATTTTATAAATAATTTAACTGGAATGAAATTTGATAAAAAGGAGGAAGAGATTTTGGAGAAAGGTTTAAAGTATATTCCTATAATAAATAGTAATGTTAATAAACATATTTTTGAAATATTTTTGAAATTGAAGCAAAAAATAAATTATTAATTGATAAAATTGGGGAAATTAATAATAATAGGTTAAATATGTATAATGGTTATTTATAAGAATGATAAAAAATATGATATGATGTTGAGAGAGTTTCAATACAGAATGGAAGAGTTGGAATATAATATGATAAATAATTTGGAGTATAAATATGAAAATGAATATGAAAAGAGTTATTAGTCAAATTAAAAGTAAATATAAAGATATGTTATTTTTGAGAGGAGATAAGACATCTAGTATGGTAATTATGATGAAGAAAGAATATGATGAAAAAATTATTGCATGAGGATTGTTTTGAAAGAATTAGCAAGAATGATGGTATAGAAAAAAATAAAATGATTAATAGGATTATAACTGATATGTATAATAAAAACTATATTAATAAAGTGGATGTATTTAGGTTGAAAAGAATGGATTTTAAAGATGCAAGTATATATGGGATACCTAAAATACATAAATTAGGAATACTATTAAGACCTATTATTTGTAATGTGGATTCGTATTACGAAAATTTGTCTAAATGGTTATACAATAAAAATTTTAAAAAATATGGTGAACTAAAAAAAGAAAATAATGTAAGTAATTCATATGATTTTGTAAAGACTTTAAATGTTTTTTTAGAAGGAAATAAGTATAAAAATGTGTTTTTTGTTAAACTTGATATATGTAGTATGAACACGAATATTGTACCACATAAAGCATTTGATATAATATTGAATAGATATATTAAAGATAATAATAAGAGTATAAAAATGTAATGTAATGATATGTTAAATATTTGTTGTAAAGATGTGGTATTTAAATATAACTAGGTATATTATAAACAATGTAAAGGATTGAGTATGGGGAATAGTATGAATGGATTGTTAGCTGCTATATTTATGGATGATTATGAAGATAAATATTTTTGTATTACAAAATATAAGCCTGTTTTTTGGGTTAGGTGTGTTTATTTTTTAATCTTCAATGACAATTATAGAAAATCTGAATGTTTTATAAGGTATGTTAATTCAATTGATGATGACATTAGTTTTACTATGGAAAAAGAGAAAAATTATATAATTACTTATATGGATGTTATAATAAAAAAAGTTATTAGAAATTGTAAGGTTGCTATTGAAACAAGTGTATTCAGAAAAGAAACTTTTTATGGTTTGTTAAGTAATTGGGATTCAGATATTGAATATGAACATAAAATTAATATTATTAATAATAGGATAAATAAAGCAATTAATTTATGTTCTGAAGAAAAATTATTTATAAAAGAAATTTGTAATATAAAAGAGAAAGATATCAAAAATAATTACAAAGTTCAAGTTATTGATAAATTATGTAATAAAAAAAATATTAAAAGAATGATACTTTAGTATTATTCAATCGATGACATATTACTCTTACCGACTTTCCTTCCGGTAGACGTCGTCGATGATAACATGACAACATTGTCATGGCAAACAAGACACTGTCATGATTAGTCTATTTTTTTATTTTTTTTGACCCACGAGATTTAAAAATCAGAGAGCTTTGGGAAATTTGTTTATTTTGTTGACCCACGAGATTTAAAAATCGGAGAAAGATTTGGGAAATTTTTTGTTTTTACTGTCTATTGTGATTTTGCTATCCACGGGGTCACAGTGATTTTTTGAGATCTATAACATTTTTACAATAATTTTTTTCAATATTTCCATTTCTGAGACCTATAACTTTTTGCTACTTCTACATTGATTTTTTTCAATATTTCCATTTTTGAGATCTATAATTTTTTGCTACTTCTACTTTGAGATCTATATTCCTAAAACTGATTTTTTTCTTTGACATGGCTGAACCTACCAGATTATGGAATTTGCCAAGTATGGGGGAAGAAGCGATCATTTTCTTACAAGACAAACGGACATGAAGTCACCTAGCAACGACTGACCCAACTCCCCAATAATAGATTTTTAGCTTTATTTATATCAGTTTTTGGCCTCTCAGGGAATATTTATTCTAAACTAGATTTTCTGCCTCTAATGGATCTCTATTTTAGGAGAATCTTTACTCTATTGTTAGTAAAGATTCAGTTTTAAGATAATTGTCTAAAATCAATTCAAATCAATTTCCTGTTTGGAAATGGATTTGAATAAAACAATGTTGATAGCTAACTAAAATCCATTAGCTTTGTTTTAGTTTTTACTTTTTAATTTTAATTTACAATTTCTCTTTTTTAAAATCATGAGACAAACTCCCCACTCCTTTAATTATTTCAGACAGTTATCTTGAATTTATATTTTGTTTTATGAAAAAAATTATAACGTATTAAAATAATAAAAAAAGGACAATTTTAGAAGACACAATATTATCTAATATCTATAATATACATTTTACATCAACAAAAAAGAAAAAAGAAAAATGGAGCATGATGTCATGTGGACTGTGAAACTCGACCTTGAACTAAGGTTGATTGTTTCCATTATGAACTTTTTTTAGGTACTTGTGTATAATTCAACCGATGACATTTTTCACTTACCGAATTCCCTTCTAGTAGGGATCGACGTTTTTTGCATGACAACGTTGTCATGGTAACCAAGTGACTGGCGTGATTAATCCATCAGAGAGTCAATTTTTTTTTTTCCACCCGCGAGATTTAAAATTCGGAGAGAGGTTTGGGAAATTTTTTTATTTTTCTGTCTATTGTGATTTTGCTGTCCACGGCGTCACAGTGACTTTTTTGAGCTCTTCTACTTTGTGATATTTGCGTTATTTGCGTTTATGATGGGTGAAGCTCCAACAACCTGCCCAACCTTATTTAATTTGCCAAGTACAGAGGAAGAAGCGATCATCTTCTTACAAGACCATGGACTTCTCCTCAGTTTCCCTAAATAGTCACAACCTTACTAATAATTATATAAACACTGTTCAATGTTTCGATTTAAGTTCATTTTCTTATCATGTATTAATCAATGATACAGTGTGTTATAATTATTAGTAAGGTTGTGTATTTGGGAAACTGAGGAGAAGTCCATGGTTTACCCTGTAAGAAGATGATCGCTTCTTCCTCTGTACCTTGGCAATTAAATAAGGTTGGGCAGGTTGTTGGAGCTACACCCAACATAAACGCAAATAACGCAAATATCACAAAGTAGAAGAGCTCAAAAAAGTCACTGTGACGCCGTGGGACAGCAAAATCACAATAGACAGAAAAATAAAAAAATTTCCCAAACCTCTCTCTCCGAATTTTAAATCTCGTGGGTGGAAAAAAAAAAATTGACTCTCTGATGGATTAATCACGCCAGTCACTTGGCTACCTGACAACGTTGTCATGCAAAAAACGTCGATCCCTACTAGAAGGGAATTCGGCAAGTGAAAATGTCATCGGTTGAATTATACACAAGTACCTAAAAAAGTTCATAATGGAAACAATCAACCTTAGTTCAAGGTCGAGTTTCACAGTCCACATGACATCATGCTCCATTTTTCTTTTTTCTTTTTTGTTGATGTAAAATGTATATTATAGATATTAGATAATATTGTGTCTTCTAAAATTGTCCTCTTTTTTTATTATTTTAATACGTTATAATTTTTTTCATAAAACAAAATATAAATTCAAGATAACTGTCTGAAATAATTAAAGGAGTGGGGAGTTTGTCTCATGATTTAAAAAAGAGAAATTAAATTAAAATTAAAAAGTAAAAACTAAAACAAAGCTAAATGGTTTTTGGATAGCTATCAACATTGTTTTATTCAAATCCATTTCCAAACAGGAAATTGATTTGAATTGATTTTAGACAATTATCTTAAAACTGAATCTTTACTAACAATAGAGTAAAGATCCCCTAAAATAGAGATCCATTAGAGGCAGAAAATCTAGTTTAGAATAAATATTCCCTGAGAGGCCAAAAACTGATATAAATAAAGCTAAAAATCTATTATGGGGGAGTTGGGTCAGTCGTTGCTAGGTGACTTCATGTCCGTTTGTCTTGTAAGAAAATGATCGCTTCTTCCCCCATACTTGGCAAATTCCATAATCTGGTAAGGTTCAGCCATGTCAAAGAAAATCAGTTTTAGGAATATAGATCTCAAAGTAGAAGTAGCAAAAAATTATAGATCTCAAAATGGAAATATTGAAAAAAATCAATGTAGAAGTAGCAAAAAGTTATAGGTCTCAGAAATGGAAATATTGAAAAAAATTATTGTAAAAATGTTATAGATCTCAAAAAATCACTGACCCCGTGGATAGCAAAATCACAATAGACAGTAAAAAAAAAAAATTTCCCAAATCTCTTCTCCCATTTTTAAATACTCGTGAGTCAACAAAAATAAACAAATTTCCCAAAGCTCTCCGATTTTTAAGATCTCACAAAAAAATAAAAAAATAGACTAATCATTGACAGTGTCTTGTTTGCCATGACAATGTTGTCATGTTATCACTCGACGACGCCTACCGAACAGGAAAGTCGGTAAGAGTAATATATCATCGAGTGAATAATACTAAAGTATCATTCTTTTAATATTTTTTTATTACATAATTTATCAATAACTTGAACTTTGTAATTATTTTTGATATCTTTCTCTTTTATATTACAAATTTCTTTTATAAATAATTTTTCTTCAGAACACAAATTAATTGCTTTATTTATCCTATTATTAAATAATATTAATTTCACGTTCATATTCAATATCTGAATCCCAATTACTTAACAAACCATAAAAAGTTTCTTTTTCTGAATACACTTGTTTCAATAGCAACTTACAATTTCTAATAACTTTTTTTTATTATAACATCCATATAACTAATTATATAATTTTTCTCTTTTTCCATAGTAAAACTAATGTCATCATCAATTGAATTAACATACCTTATAAAACATTCAGACTTTCTATAATTGTCACTGAACATTAAAAATAAACACACCTAACCTAAAAACAGGCTATATTTTGTAATAAAAAATATTTATCTTCATAATCATCCATAAATATAGCAGCTAACAATCCATTCATACTATTCCCCATACTCAATCCTTTACATTGTTTATAATATACCTAGTTATATTTAAATACCACATCTTTACAACAAATATTTAACATATCATTACATTACATTTTTATACTCTTATTATTATCTTTAATATATCTATTCAATATTATATCAAATGCTTTATGTGGTACAATATTCGTGTTCACACTACACATATCAAGTTTAACAAAAAACACATTTTTATAATTATTTCCTTCTAAAAACATTTAAAGTCTTTACAAAATCATATGAATTACTTACATTATTTTCTTTTTTTAGTTCACCATATTTTTTAAAATTTTTATTGTATAACCATTTAGACAGAAATTTTCGTGAATACTTAATCCACATTACAAATAATAGGTCTTAATAGTATTCCTAATTTATGTATTTTAGGTATCCCATATATACTTTAAATCTTTAAAATCCATTCTTTTCAACCCAAATACATCCACTTTATTAATATAGTTTTTATTATACATATCAGTTATAATCCTATTAAATCATTTTATTTTTTTCTATACCATCATTCTTGCTTAATTCTTTCAAAACCCAATCCTCATGCAATAATTTTTTCATCATATTCTTTCTTCAT
The DNA here is from genome assembly GCA_028023455.1 of Epiperipatus broadwayi. Classification (NCBI taxonomy): domain Eukaryota; kingdom Metazoa; phylum Onychophora; class Udeonychophora; order Euonychophora; family Peripatidae; genus Epiperipatus; species Epiperipatus broadwayi. The sequence continues at coordinate 28,226 of JAQFVV010008215.1, forward strand.
CATAATTACCATACTAGATGTCTTATCTCCTCTCAAAAATAACATATCTTTATATTTACTTTTAATTTGACTAATAACTCTTTTCATATTCATTTTCATATTTATACTCCAAATTATTTATCATATTATATTCCAACTCTTCCATTCTGTATTGAAACTCTCTCAACATCATATCATATTTTTTATCATTCTTATAAATAACCATTATAATATTTAACCTATTATTATGAATTTCCCCCAATTTTATCAATTAATAATTTATTTTTTGCTTCAATTTCAAAAAATATTTCAAAAATATGTTTATTAACATTACTATTTATTATAGGAATATGCACTAAACCTTTCTCCAAAATCTCTTCCTCCTTTTTATCAAATTTCATTCCAGTTAGAAATTATTTATAAAATTATTTTTATTAAGTATCACATACATTATTCTTATTATTAATATAATCTTTTTAATATGGTAATCAATGTATGTTTACGTTACTAAGTGAATGTCATTATACTGAAGGCGACTAAATCTTGCAGGATCAAAAATCAAATCTCACGGATTAGTCATGTCAGTGTCTTCATATCAAACCATGATTAGTGTTTATTTAAATAGTAATCTTCAGTTCGACGCGTACCGCAGAAACAAAAATGTGTACGTGAATGTGACAATCATAAGAAAGTAAATAATGGGACTACCTATTATTAGTCCCAACCTAAGTACACTAAGTTTTTGTTTATCATAAATTAATTTTGTTAATTTTTATTATGTCTAACTCTTATTATATTCTTATGAATATTTCATTTTATTCAAATAACAATATCTTAACATAACTTCTTTTTCAAATTTATTGATGTTCTTAATTTTTCATATATCTCTTTTTAACCTTATGTAATAAAACATCTTTCTTTCATATAAAATTCTAAAATATTTCTTGATCAACTTTTTTTGCAATATATACGATATTTTTCTCTAAAAATATTTGTAAACATTTAAATTTAATAAATTTTTCTTGTAGATGTGATTTCATTGTTCTATTTGATTTGTTGCATTGGGAAACATAAAAAAAGCTATGTGACTGTGCCAATAAAAGATGGCATTTTTTACCAGTAAAGCAATGCACCAAGTGGATGGATTTGTTTAGATTGAATATAAGTCCAAAGAGTATTGAGTGTAATTATTTAAAATGGAGATAACATTTGGGAGATATTTTTATTTGGAATAAAGATTACAATGTCATCCATGAAGGCAATCTGATTGTTTTCTTAATTTCAGGAATGTATAATTTTGGGATTTTATTGTTAAAATCAATCAGAAGAGAATTAATATATGTAATAAAAATAAAGAACTTAAAGGCTAATTCTTGTGGTATCGAATCAATAGGCTTATAGATATTTTTTTATTGTATAATAAATTTGAGATTATGAGCAAAGTTTGATACAAAACATTATAAGATTCTACTTGATTTAATAGTTATATCAACAGAGTTAATAGAGACCGAATCAGAAGCAGCTGATATATCTAATTGAATTATTGCAGGGTCCTCTTTTCTTTTTTTTTTAACTTGTTCAGTAATAATTTTTAAAGTGCTATTGTATCAGAAGCAGGACCACCTTTTTTTTTTTTTTGCAAATTGAAATTCGATATTTTTGGCAAAATCGACTGCTTAATTTTATGTTTTATAATCGACTTCTATACCTTCTTATCATAATGGGAGACATGGAAATGGCCTAAAGTTGTTTATTGATGATGGTGTAATTGTCTTTTTTAAAAAAAGGTACCATAGAGATGGGATATAATCCAATCGTAATAATGTTTCCTAGATAATAATTCAATCATATTAAATATTATAGGAACTGAAAAATAACTAAGGTGAAGTAAAAATAAATTTAGGAATTGGTTGAGGGCCAGGATGAATTTTATCACAGGACATTCAATAATTTTATTTAATATATATATTTTTTGTAATGCCATATTGTCCCAGACTCAGTTAAATCTTTCACATAGATTTTGACAGTGATCAATCTTTTCTCCAAATTTTTCATTAAAAATATAGAAAAATTTCATTTATCATATCAAGTCCAGTATAACAGATACCATTCCTTAAGATTGAATGTATTATCCTTTTAGTTTTTGTAACCAAGGGCCAATCTAATGTAACTTTATGTCCAACTATGAGTTTGTTCTAAAAATTTTGAGTTTTCTTTTTGATATATATTCAGCAAGTATGTCAATATGTTGTGTATGAACACTGGTCGAGGGGTCAACAAAGTTATAGGTGTGATTGACTCTATGATGACTGTTTCCTGACACTGCCAATTCTTTAGTTTTGTACTCTTTCAGCAATCACTGTAAATGGTAGAGCCATGTTGGACATATTTCAAAATGGCTCGCATGAGAGTGGACGTGCTTTGGTCACAAATGGCTGTTATAAAACATTCAACAGTCTCTGCAGATACCTCCAAATATCCATTGTTATGGAAGTACTCTTCCAGCGTTATTTTTCTGCTTAGAGAATAGACTTTCATCTATCTCGATGATCATGTTAGGACCTCCAATTTTATGTTTCTTTAGGTGTAGTAATCTCCACATACATACTTCACGAAGATAATTATCCAATCTACAACAATTTTATCAGCCATTTTGAACTGTTCTGCACAGAAATTTATGGATGTTAATTGTTTTGCCCAGCAATATATAAAACGTAGAGCTGTTATAAAAGACATTTTTGAGCCTTCAAATCACGTTCCTTTTCTTATCGGTGTTTTTTTTGTAAGCAACCCTTTACGTTACAACACCACTGTTTTTCTGAGTTATGAAAGTATATTTTCATCTCATGGCTGTTTTTGTATAATTTAAACTTCGATATAACTCCATGATTCTGGAAAAAATTAATTTCTTGTTCAGAACCGGCAAATCCCACAGCTGTATGTTAGTGGTCTCAGACATTCCCAATTAAAATCTGTTAATTTCAAAAAATCACAGTATTAATCGCAATATGATGACAAAAAGTCAGAAAAGAAAAGTTTTCAATAACTAACAGTAACGTAAAAAGAATCAAAATGGACGCAAAAAGTAAATTATAATCACAAAATGGACGCAAATCTGTAAATGCAAAAAAACTATAAAATTAATCTCAAAATGGTCAAAAAAAAAATCAAATAATAATCAACTTTTCATTAACTTACAATAAGATAAAAGAAATAAAAATGGATGCAAAACAATTCTATGAAATGCATTTAAAATCTTAAAATGGAGGCAAATCCATAAATTTTAAAAAATGATAGTATCAATCTCAATATGAAAAAAAAAACATTGTAAAAAGAAATCCAACTTTTCAACAACTTACATCAAAAAAATCTCTGAATAATGTCAAAAAAATCTCAAAAAAAAAACTGAAAAATCTCACAAAAATATCTATGAAGTGACTCCGTTAACAGCAAAATCACAAAAGACAGAATGACAAAATTTGACATGATCTCTCAACTTAAATCTCGTGGGTCACCATGATCGGTCTCTCAACTTATTTCCATAAGATTAGTCATGCCAGTGTTTTTGTTGCCATGACATCATTTATCTAATCTTTGATGAAATCTTACCGGCAAAAAAAAAAATGTGTTAAGCGTTAAATGTCATAGCAAGAAAAATACTAACCCTTAGAGACCTGAACGGCCATTTTGAATTCCCAAAAAAAATTACAGGACCTACAATTTTAAATAAAATGTCTAATTTATTACAATAAATAAATATATATATATACATTTTTATAAAGTGCAAATATGAAAGAATTTTATAAAGCTGATAAAGTAGTCATTACCACAAAAAATAATTAAAAAAAATGATATTTTTCACATTTTTAAAATCTTTATTTTTACATTGGCTCACAAACTCTCAATTTTGAAAGGTATAGCCTAAAATGACAATTTCATAGACAGCTTCATCACATTCGTCATAAAGTGCAGAAAAAAATAATATATAACATGACCTACCTGAGTTACAGATTGTTGGTGTAATGTGGCAGAATGTGACAATTTCAGTTTCGTTTTTTACTAACCAGCCTATAAGTTCAATTTTTGCAAGCAGTTGTTTTTCTAGGCCCTCTATGCGGGATATCTATTAGAAATGCAAGGTTTTGTGTGGATTAGAAATGCAAGGTTTTAGTGTGGATCAAAAAAAAAATAACAGTAATAACTTTAGTAAAGTGTAAGTTATGGGGATAAAAAATAATTACTATATTATTGAAAAATCATGGGCTAAATTATGCATTATTACATAGGAAACCATAATAGCAAAGTATGCTATAAAATGAATAAAAAGTTATCTACAATGAAATGAATAAAAACTTAGTAAATTCTAAGTTATGCATGTAAAAAATAATTACTATATTATTGAAAAATCATGAGGGTAAGGGTGAGCTAAATTATGCATTATTACATAGGAAACCATAATAGCAAAGTATGCTATAAAATGAATAAAAAGTTATCTATAATGAAATGAATAAAAATGTAGTAAATTCTAAGTTATGCATGTAAAAAATAATTACTATATTATTGGAATATCATGAGGGTAAGGGTGAGCTAAATTATGCATTATTACATAGGAAACCATAATAGCAAAATATGCTATAAAATGAATAAAAAGTTATCTGCAAAGTATGCTATAAAATGAATAAAAAGTTATCTACAATGAAATGAATAAAAACATAGTAAATTCTAAGTTATGCATGTAAAAAATAATTACTATATTATTGGAATATCATGAGGGTAAGGGTGAGCTAAATTATGCATTATTACCTAGGAAACCATAATAGCAAAGTATGCTATAAAATGAATAAAAAGTTATCTGCAAAGTATGCTATAAAATGAATAAAATTCTAAGTTATGCATGAAAAAATAATTACTATATTATTGGAATATCATGAGGGTAAGGGTGAGCTAAATTATGCATTATTACATACCAAACCATAATAGCAAAGTATGCTATAAAATGAATAAAAACTTATCTACAATGAAATGAATAAAAACAGTAAATAAAATAAAATAAATAACCCAAAGGAATTACAAGCAATTATTATATATCAGTGGGAGATGATGATGATGACTGTTGAATACTTACGAGTAATGGGGAATACGGAACCTCAAAATCAAACACATCAACAGAAAAGTTCGTCAGAATCAAAATTATGTTCAGCGGCGAAAATAATTGTTTTCTCCGTATATTTTTTTTATCCGTTGATAAAATCTAGAAAGAAAAAAAAATTTACAAAATTTTAATAATGTACTTTACAAAAATTGCTATAAAAAATTAATTTTCATCGCACAGAAAAAAACTTTAGATGTACAAAAAGATAGAAAAATGGCGGAGAGAAAGAAAAAAAAAGCGTAACTGTGACGTATACGGTTTGCACGCTATTGCGGTCGAAATTGGAAACATTTTTCATGCGTTAAATGTCATAGCAAGAAAAATACTAAAGTACCGATTTCTGTTTAATTTTGATACAGTCCAAACACATTTTAGCAGGATAATTTTTGACAAAATGAGTTCCTTTCTAGCAAAAGAAACACTGTGATGGAATTCCTTTAAAAGAAACTATTAATGGAGCTGTCTCTGTTGCAAGAAGAGTAGGTATAACCATTGGTAATACATCTTTTGAGTATATTTTCAAATGAAGCAATGTTTGTAAATGCATGTATTTTAGATTTTTTCTCCATTAGATATTTAAAGTTTGTGTAACTTTACCATAATTAATCATAAGAGCTTGAAGATTTTTTCATCAAAATTTATCTAGCAATTTTTAATAATTCCATTAAGCAAAACAGGCCGATTTATATCCACATAACAAATAAATTTATTATCTAGATATTTAAATTGTTTTTTTAAAATACTCTTTTTGTGTATTTGCTCATGAAATTCTAAGGCGATGTATTTATTGTTTGGGGGTGTTACTACTTTATAGATTAAATGCCATAATTTTTTTCCGTAAATAATGCATGCAGTTTGACTATTGGAAATTTGAATAAATCACATGATAAGTTTGTGACTGTTAAAATTAAGATTTATTATTATAATAATTTTGATAAGATTTTAGTAGAGGTACTGGAATTGAATTATTTATTTTATTATTACATTCATCATAATTTTCACTATTTTTCTAAAATGTTTTCTGTTTTTTTGCAATTGAAATTTGAGCCTGAGAATTTTCTTCATTCATTATGTTAAAAATATCATTTTCATTGTTTAAAAATAGTTTACAGTTTATTTCCCTCTCAGTTATAGATTTTTTAACTGTATTGGCATATGTTTTTTCTAAACTGATTGCATGTATATTTTGTGAAGACTTAATATTTAAATTTTTAGGGCATTCAACATTGCTTTCAATTTTACTTTTTAAACTCAATTCTGAATTACATAAACAAGAATCAGTAGCATTACTTACTTGAGACTTGTAATTTTCCTTAATTTTCTGACTGTCATTATCATATTCCATTTCACTCCAGCTATGAGAATTAAGAATAGGATCATTATCAAAAATAATCTGTAAATTCTGAAATTCTTTTAGAACAATTTTCTTTTAGAACGCTGTTTCCATTGACGACTTCTTTTTCGTTTTGAAAACTCATTTTAAACTCCTTAAAATTAGATGGTAATTCAGTCGAATTACTCATTTTAAAGTATATAAAATTATAAGTGAGTAGTTTACACACTTGGTATTATATTTTGAAGTAAACAATACCAAATTAAATAAAGTATATGTAAAAGTTTTTTTTTTTGAAATGATGTGCTATATTTTGCAATACTTAGCGCCATCTAGTAACCTCTCAACATACACATTTAAAGTTGTCATTAATAATTTGTAAAGCACTTGCTCATTACATAAGTAATATATATTTAGGCTATAACTTTAAGACTATGCGACAGTAGGGACCTCTACAAACTAAATACAAGATTAATAACTTTAAAAGACAAGAGCGGCCTAATTTCTAAATATATAGGTGAATCTAAAGCATTTTGATTTGAGAGCATGAATCTATTAACTACTTCATTGATTACGTCCAAAATTTCTATACAAACTAACATAACTCTATTTAAATAATAATTATAATATTGAAAAAAACACACACACATACATAATCTGATAATTATATGAATTACTTAATTCAAATAGTTCACTTTTGAGGATAAAATCACAAATGTCCTCTTCTTTTTTTCTACTAAATTAAATTATCTTTTAAAAAATCCAGTTTATAAATCTTTTTTGATTTATTTAGATACGATATGGCCATTGACTTACCGAAAAGTTCTTTTTATGAGGAGTTATGAATTCTTTATGGTCTCGTTGTGGTAACACTTTTTGCATCTCTGATATGAATTTAGGCTAGGCTAGACAAAGTTTTTGGGTGCCTTTTTGTGAATGGTGCCAGAAAATAATCTGCTTCTACTGACACATGGAAACTAGATTCATTGTAGTAGCATTTGATTAAGGACTTTGAAGAGCTAGCAAAAATACAGGTAAAAGACTAATTTAAACTTGTCTGCTTTTATACTGATTGACCATTTTGAGATTTCTCACATCTTAGTTTTTGTTTATTATCAATCTATAATCTTGAACATTTTTTATTTTTGCAGTAAGTTTTTTTCAAGTATTTCAGTCATCTTTATCTTACTAAAAGGTTTTTTACTCTGATTGTAAATCTGCATGTGATTATATTTCTTTCAATATTAACGTAATATAATAAATAATTTTAAACACACTTTCGTTGCTTTTCGTATAAAAAAAATATTAACAATAAAGAAACCTAAATTATGTCCATTGACAATTTTTTTAAATTTTTTACTTTTTTTAACTTACTCAATGCCAACATATGAACCATATACATGTAAATGGTTCAATGTGTTAGAAGTGAACAATTAAAAATATTTTTATCAGATTATAACAACGGATGGAAATCATAATGGATGAATTTATTCATTGGATGAACTAATTGCCCATAGAATTAAACTTGTTGGAGTGTTTTTTGTACAAATAACATAATATTGTACCAGATAGCTAACTTGAATATTGTTTACTTGAGGGTACCACCAGGCTTTCGGTGAGCCTAGAAAAATTCTATTTGATGTGACCAGACATTGAATAACGATGATGAGCTGTTCCCTAACATAAGTATTTGTTTACTGCTGCTAGATCTGGGAAAGAGATTCTTATGTAATGTAAACAATTGATGGACAGACAACAAATGTCAGCCAAATTAAACTAATAATAACCAAGTTTATTAATACATACTAGAATAAAATGACGATCCATAAATTAAATTTATTTAAGGATGGTTTAATTGAATATCTTGATTTTCCAAAAAGCCTTGACTGTCACTTTAGCTTCTTGCTTTAATTTCATTCTAAAATAAAGAAATAATCTTTTAGTAATGTTTTTTACATATATGTGTGCATAACATTTATTAGTATATTTTTTAAAAAGCTGCTATTGATTTATTTAAACATGAGGTCATACATATATGCAGACTACTATTGTACCAGTCAAGTTTGTGCTAGCTAGCCAACAAGACCAAAAGACCCAGTATAGGTTTTCAACCAACAGGTACAGGGAAAAAAATACTAACCCGTACCTGTCAGTTTGTATAATTCATACAACCAGACTTGGAATTCTAGCCTGAGTATCTTGAGTCAGATCATGTACAAGATACATAAATCAGACCCTTCTAACTTTGCCCTGCGGGTTCAAACCTCTAGGTCTTTTTACTTATGATTAACAATACTGATGATACAAGTCATATTTAATTATTTCCAGCTGACAGCTCAGCGGTAAAAGAAAAAGTCTCTAGGCAACTGACCAGATCTATATAATAGTTATCGATAATAAAATTGTTTATGTCTTTGGGGTACGTATAAAGCTATTGTGCATAGATATATATATATATGTGGGAAAGTATAATCAATAGTATAGGCAATGACTCCAGACTAAGATTTTAAATATATTTAATATCACTTTAGATTATGCGCTCTCTTTAATAGACATATATATTACATTTAAATATGAATATTAGCCTCACATTACCACATTTACATATTTTTCCTTGGTTTACTTTTGCCTTTTCTTTTTTCCTGCTCTTTCATCAATTAATAATGTTTTTTTTTTTTGCTATTATTATAAATTCTTTTATATTTTATATAATTTTATTCTTCTTTTGAATTTTAAATTTTATAGCATTTTGGTTTTTTTTTTTAAAATTTGGACTTTCGCTATATTTCTTGGATATATACAGCTAGCTTAGGCATTTTTACTTGTCAATTCTATTGAGAATTATTGTTTGTTGGGGGTTTCTGTCATATTTTTCAGCTATTTTTATTTTTTGAATTTTATAGCATTTGGATATATATAGCCTCGGGCATTTTTACAGCAATAATGTAACTGAAACTGAAGTACACT
>JAQFVV010008216.1:0-37615 GCA_028023455.1 Epiperipatus broadwayi
TGGGGAAATCAGTAATATTCATTTCAACAAAAAATTTTATTAGTAATAAATAGTGATTACATTTTGATAATGGATAAGTTAATGAATAAATTGTACAATAATATTATAAAAAGTTCTGATTAACATATGGCTAGAATATGTTAGTTAGTAGTTGTTATACACTTATGTGGTTAGGTATAATGAAGGGTTTGTGTAGAATATGAGAAACTGAGAACTTGATGAATGTTATTAGCTTTTTTTTTTTTAATAACACGACTATTTTCTTTTTAATATTGTCTATTCTAGAATTCTGGGTAGGTGGGAGTTGACAATCAGGAAAAGGATAGAGCGGTTAGAGACCAGGTGTCGTCAAAGACTTTACTGGAGGCAAGGAGCTGATCACGTTTCTTGATTTTTTTGAGAGTCTGGTAAAACAATGGTATGATTTGTGGCGGGGGTAATTCCATGAGAGTTTTGCATCTCACTATCCATATGGAATAAAGGACAAAGATAGAGAGCCTTATTATTGAAAAAGTTCCACTATTAATGGCATTTTCAAGTGAGAAAATCATTTCAGATCTTATGTAAGAATTGATTATGATTATATCTTTCAGTATTTTAAGTCTTGGACAGCGGTGTATAATATGGTCTGTGGTTTCATCTTCACGAGCACATAAACCACATATAGGGTCAATGCTAGTAAAACCTCTTAGGTGATAAAGAAACCAATTTGTGGGAAGCGCATCAAGATTAATTTTAATGATGAAGTCCAGGAATTTGGGTTCAAGGCTCCATCTTTTGAAGTGTGTAATGAGTCTTTGGTTGGTTATTTTTAGGCTGGTTTTAATGGGTTGTTGATTATAGTTGATTAGATTGTATGCTTCCCACAAAGTGATTTTTTGGTTAAGGTTAGAGGACATCGTCAGGGTTATAAAGTTGTAGATGATCTATTAGCAATGATATCCATGAACTGGAAAAGGGCGGGGACGATCAGTTGGTGTAATTTTTTCATAATGTTGGAGTATCCATAGGAGAGGATCAGATTATGTAGAATATTGTGAGTTTTTGTAAAATGATTGCCTGTATTGAGTGGAATGACAGTCCATTGAACCTGCGTGGTCGTTGGATACCTCGCAAGCTAATGGCAACAGTCCTTCCTCTCCAGAGAAGTTTGGTGCATAATCGGTTAATTTTATTTTGAAACTGTTTAGTGATTTTAATGAATGGAAGATAATATGAGATTTTGGCATTATGATCATGTTGAGGAGGCTAACCTTTCCATATAATGAAAGGTATACTCTAGAAAGTGAAGTGGTGATGGCTTCAGTTGATTGGAGGATTGCATCTTGAATCATTCTTGCCATTGCAGTTGGAGGTTTGAAGATTGGGAAGCCAAGGTATCTTTGTGGTTTAGCAGAAAAGGAAGAGTTGATTTGTTTACCAGACATTATCTTCCAGATGGAAGATTTGTTAAAATTATTTGTAGGCCAAGTTTCACTGTATTTCTGTTTAAGATGTTCATGAGATGGGGAAGGTATTTAATGGTGGGAAGCACAACCATGATGTCATCTATGTATGCGAATACATTGAAATCTTTATTGAGAGAAGGAAGGAATATTCCAGGGAGGTTTTTTTCTATATCCACCAGAAGAGGGTTGATGTATGCTGTGAAGAAAAGGGCACTGAGCGGAGATCCTTGAGGGATCGACTTGTATGGCTTGAAACCTGGAGTGATCTGTGCTCTTCCGATCTGAGAGAAAAATCTCTCTGTTGTTGAGCAGATTGCTGATAATCTGAACAATTGCAGCTGGAATGTCGTATTCCATCAGAATATCCAGAAGGGTGTTGATCTGTACTGAATCGAATGCTGCTGCAACATCCAGTTGGACGGCAATAGGTTTGGATTCGATGTACTCTGATATGATTGAACAGTGCAGTTATATTGGACATAGCATGCAGAGTTGATGATCCCTTTTTCCGTATTGGTTTGGCGAGATATTGCTAAGAATTTGAGGTTGGATTTGGTCCTTAATGACTGACTCTATAATCTTGATAAGCAGTGGGGTCATGGATATTGATGGGATACTGTTAATGTCGTTTAGTGGTTTTGCTTTTTAATAAAAGGCACAAGTGCCACAGGGTAAAGATCTGCTATGTTTCTGTGGCAGAGCTAGGTGATCTATCATTTTTTTAATAATTGGAACAGTGAATTGACTGAGGTGTTTGAGAAGGAAATTTGGGATGCCGTGAAGGCCAGGATGAATGCTGTCAGGGAGTGATGATATCTTCTTTTTAATTTGGATTTCTGTGATGCCATGTTAGCTGGGGTCTCCAGCATCCAACCAGCTGTTTACTGGAGGGGCTCCATCTTTTTGCATTAATTGGCAGAATTGTTTGCTGATGTGCTGCATCATTGGATAGCCAATGAGATTGGTACCATTAGTATAAATGGATGTGGGAGTGATTTGTTTTTATCGGAACCCAGTGCCCATCTGAGGTAGTCTCTCGTCCAGCAGTGTTGTTGTGCTAAGAAGCATTTGGCTCTTCTGATGGAAATATATTCTGCAAGGGATTTTTGCTTGATTTTGTAGAGGTTTTTAAGGAAGATAATTTTTTCTGTATTTGTGAAATTTTGCTGTGATGCTTGAAGTTGTATATTAATGTCTGTTAGGTCATTTAGAAGACCATTTGGTCCTTTGATTTTCCTGGTGTGGTGATTTAATATGGACTGAAGAATTCCGATGTCGTGAAAACCAGCCCTCCTCAGCAGGGAGGGAAAGGATGTTTATTTTCTGGAAATAGATGTATGACTCAGACACTATCGCTTCGGTCATGTTTGATTGGGTGATCATGCGCATGGTTTTTCCAGGTCCATCTATAGGTGTAGGGATTGAGATAGGCGTGAGTTGTAAGATCAGAGCCATATGATCGGAGAAAGCAACAGAGGTTAAGGCTGCATCAAGGTTGAAATGGAGGTCTGGGGTGTAGTAAACCAGATCAATTAGGGACTTTTTAGTTTTAGTATAGAAAGAGTAGGCCTTGGGTGGGAAGAAGCCCTCTCCACACATTAATCTGCGATTTATTAGATGCAAAAATCTCTTGTTGAAGTCATTGTAGGTGGTGTTAAAGTCTCCGAGAAGAATGGTAGGGAGGCTCTGCTAGCGTTGATGGCATTTAGGATATGAACTATTTTTAGATATTGAGAGGTGTCTTTGGCTGTATAAATATAAGCTATGATGATCGGATAACCCCAATAATCTATTTCTATAATAATAATATTGGCATCTAGGAATAGAATGTTGAAACTTTTTGGTGGTGCTGATTTGCTAAGAAGAATACCGACTCCACCTGAAGCTGAATGGCCGATGGAAAATCTAGTAAATCCGAGAGAGGAGAGAAGAGATATTATTTTATGGTCAGTCTTATAGTGATGTTTGGTTTCGCCCATAAGAAGTATATGTGGGGAGCAGAGTGAGAGCCAGTTTTTAATAGCAAGAACTCTATCGATTGAGTTGATGCATGAATGTTTATGCCAGCTATTTTGCAGAACATGATAGATTAATCCAAACCGTCCTCAGCAAAGTGATCCAAGTGAATGTGGGACATCTCTATATTAATGAGGTCTGATGTTGTTAGGCAGTCAGAGACTTGTGATTGAACTTGTAGATGGCTTGGTGATATATTTGTTGGTTGAGGAATCGCATCCATGAAGTCTTCGGTGTCTGATGGAGTAGAGTAATCTGTCTGAGATTCATCGGGAGAATCAATGGTATCTAAGGTTGTAAGATCCATGGTTTTCCTCTTTTTTCTATGGATTTGTGAAGCTTTGAGTTGGATTTATCGGAGATTTGTTTGTTAGAGGGGGTGGTGAGTAAAGTACCGGGTGGGAGCTGTCATCATCAGAGCTTGATTTATCTGAGCGAATTGATTTTCTTTTAATTTTCTTAATTGTATTTTGGGTATTTGTTGTGTCAATTTTTTGAGGATTTTGAAGTTGATTAGTGTTGTTTTCCTTTTCCTGTTCTTTTGATAGTAGTGTTATTTTATTGTCATAAGATTTTTGTTCGAATTTTAGACTTGAGACATTCTCTGTTTGCTGTAACAGTTGTGAATCTTCGATCATGCTGACTTTCGGGTTGGGTGTTTGATGGATCTTTTTCGTCTGGTAGGTTAATTCTTGCAGGAGTTGAAGAATTGCAGATAGTTTGTGGTTCACTCTGTTTAGGGTTGTTATCAGTTGTTTTAAGCTGGTTAGGAGTTATATTGGAAGAATTGTTTTGACATTTTTTGAGTGTATTTTCTTCATCGCCTGGGTTTATCTTGTTCTCTTTAGATGGTTTGGTCATATTATCTTCTTTTGTAGAAAGAGTTTGACCTAATATTATTTCTTGGGGATTAGTATAAGTTGTTTTGAATGTTTGATCTTGAGTATTATTAGTTTGCGTGATTGGTTTAGGAGCAGTATTTGTTGTTGTTTGGTTCTCTGATTTACTACTATTAGTGTAAAGGTTGACGTTTGTTCTTTCTTGAATATTTTCATTTTGAAATATAGTTTTGGATGTGGAAGGTTTTGTTGGAGGATTTATTTGAATCTGAATATCTGGGTTTGTGAGGTTGCTGTTTGAATTAGTCCTATGTGATGATTGTCTATTTAAGGACTTGTTAATAGGTCTACCAGGACATTTGTGAAATTTATTCATTTTAATACCACAGTGTGTGCATATTCTTGCTGCACAGTCTTTAATGAGGTGTGTTCTTTGAAGGCAGAAGAAACATTGTGGTTGTACTCCTCTGAATGTCAAAACCATAGGAGAGCCTCTTGCTGTAATAATAGTGGGTATGTCAGTGGGTATAATGTTAGCGTCTTTAATGTAAGTGTGAAGGTAACTGTATTGGACAGGATTTGATCTTGAAGTGAGGATTTAATAGGTGTTTAAATTTGCTAACTGAACCATAATTAATAAGGATGTCTTGTATTTCTTGTTCATTTAAGTGGGCAAGGCAGTTTTGAATTCTGCCAGATAGTGTAACTGGACGGTTCATATCTATGGAGCATAGTATATAATTTCCTAAAGATTTGTAGTTATTTTTAAAATTCATTAGGTCTGCCCACGTTTTAAACTCTACGATCACATAGCGGTCATTGGGATGATTAAGGATCATGTGAATGCCTCTGCCTAATTGCTTTTGATTGATTAGACTGTAGAGTTGTTCTACAGGGAATTTATATAAAGCACATTGATGATTTGTTATGGCTAAGATTAAAGACTTATCGCTGTAATAGTTTGCAAACGATTTATATAGAGAGTTGGGTATCGTTTTGTTGAACTCATTGTTTATTTCTAGGAACATATCATCGTTAATATTGTTTATATTAAAAGAGACATTTTCCTGCGTGTTTGATTCTTTTTCTATGTCTAATTCTGTGAGATTCAAATATAATTCGTTGAGATTATCAGCCTTAATATTTTCAGAGATGCTCTCAGAATTTTTTGACCTTACGATATTTGCGTACGTAGTGGGATTTTCCAATATTGATATTGAGGTAATTGGTTTAGCTTGCACGTTAGCTGATGTAGCAATGGATTGTTCTGAGCTAAAATCTTTGATTGTTTTAGAATGAAATTTATCAGTTTTATAATTTATTTCTTCTTTTTATTTTTAAATTTACTGTTGACAAGCGGTACTGACACAGTACTGGTTTTGTCGACCTCTGGTGGAAAATGTTTTACTTTAAAAATTTAAGTCGGTATCATTTTGTTGGTAATTTTGTTTATTTCCAGATATAGTTTTAATTGAATTGTTGGGCAAAGGAAATTGCTCATTATAATCTTCTATGGTTGAGTAAAGGCTTGGAGAGGTAATGATTGGTTTTAGCTTGTATCAATAGTTTCAGCTTGACGAGATATTTATTCTATTGTTTGTATTAGGGGTAAGTTGAATATTTTCTAAACTTTTGTTGATATTTGCAATGGAATTTTCTTTTGATTTACTCATTTGTGGGTTTTTATTTGTTGTAATGGGTGGTTTAGATGCATTTAGATTAGATCTAAGGCTATACAATTTACGGCCGATGACCGCATTGTTGGGTTGAATGCTGAGATCGAGGCTTACTTTATTTTTAGTTTTATCGGTTATATTATCACTTTCCATCATATAAAATGATTAAAAAGTTGACTTACCTTGAATAACAGGCGTAAAGGTAAAGGGACAGTCGTCCCGTCTTCCTAAAACTGTAAAACACTAAGGGACGCTTTTTAAGACTAGTTCTGAAAGGTGCTCAGTTTTATATTAAGATAGCAAATCCTTACACTTCAATCCATTCCAACCTCCAACTCATCAGCCATCCATACCATTGAAAATCCGATGATAGAATTCTCAATTCCCATGCTGATACCAATATTGTTGTCATGCCCCTATATTTACAATTAGGCTCCAGGTATAAAAGTGCCTGATATTTCAAATCTTACAATATATTATATATAAAAAAGATTTAACTACAAAAATAAAATATTCAAATATGGAGGACCATGTACAAATTTCTCATTAGAACCTATTCAAACAGAAAGATGGAGTTTGCTACTAAAGGAGTTAAAGGAGTATGCTCTTGCTATATTAATAATAAGAAGAAAAAAAAGGAGAACTAAAAAAGGAAGAAAAATACTACTACTACTACTACTACTACTACCACCACCACTACCATCGCTACCACAACCACCACCACCACAAACACCTCCACCAACAACAACCCCTCCACCACCTCCACCAACACCACCATCACCAACAACAATAACAATAATAATAATAATAATGATGATGATGATGATGATGATAATGATGATAATAATAATAATTCAATTTTGGAGATTGTTGAATTCTATCTTAATGAGGTTTCTTAATAAAAATACATAAATTAATCATGACAAAATGAATGTTTTAACAGTTCACAAGTCTTTAATCACTTAAATAGAGCTCTGTATTTTATTAAAATTTAAAATGAAAATTCAGAGAAAAATTATAATTGATATCATTTACAAATCTTTCAAGTTGTTTAAAGTCCTATTAAAATGTTGAAAATTAATGTTGTTCAGAATTCTATTGAGTATGAATCCCAACCATTTAGTAACAATTTTGCCCAGGTATTGTTGGCAAAGAAAATGATTTGTAAGGTCCATCAGGACTGCAAGCAGGAAAAAGATTTCTCATTCCATTTTTTTGTTAGTTACCAGATATCAATTAAAGCAAGAATAATGCAAGAATTTATTATAAGAATTTAAAGTAAATTTATAACTTTCAGTTTATGTACTACACCTGGGTCTCTTTTTATGTGGTAGATAGGTTCCACAAAAAACCCGTATAAAAGAAATTGCACAAAAATAGACTTAACTTACATTGAAAAATTTGGGATACATTCCATAATTTTCAACAATCTCATAAAAGCAAAGCAACAAGATAAACTTACTTTAAAATCTGCATTAAAAAATAATAAAATAAAGTATGACTAAAAAAAAAAATTCAAATATTTGAAAAATATTGATACAAGACAAACTTTTTTTACTTTTTTTATTAATTATTTAATTTGATTCAAAACAATATGTTTTTATGGGTAATTTATTTTACATTTTTTCATACATATTTTAATCATTATTGCTATTTGACAATATGCAGGTACATTTGTGAACTGATAAGAAATCATATTCGTCACAAGAGGAAATACAATTAGTGCCAACTTCAGTCTCACACTGTGTTTAATTAACCAAACAAGTGTATCAATTGAAAATTTTTGTTCACAACTTCAAGCCGCTCAATTTTTGTATTATTGTAGCCAATTTACAATCTTTTTAAAGCTTAAAATGTACCATAGGGTGCTGATTTGTTGTTGCTCATTTTGAATCAAAGGGAGCACATGATAAGAATTTTGACAGCTCCAAGTTCTTTGTTTTGATAATCAAAATGAAAATGAATATTTCAGAGTACTTTTTTTATTTTTTTTTTTTACATATTATTAATTATTTTGATAAAATATGCTGAAAATATAATTATTTTAGAAAAATAGTTAAGATTTTCATAAAAATTCTTTACTTTTACATGAACATAAATTGAGAAAGAAATCAATGACATACACAGCATTTTCTAATAGGTTACAAATGTTCTTTTTAGGTTCTTCATTATAGAATATTTTTATAATTATAAATAAAAATTTATTTTTGAAAAAACTTTCATTCACTTTCACAATCTGACAAATTATTAATTTGCTTTTTACAAATGAATCTAATATTAAAAGACAAATATATTTTTACTGCTGATTCTGTAATTGAACCAATCAAAAGTTTAAAACTTTAATTCATTCAGCCAATAAAAAAAATTTCAGTCTAAAAGTTAATGGTTTTCTGTCAACAATGTAAACAGTGAGTAAATTTTGAGAAGTTGATTTTACTAATTGTTTATGAAGCTCGCAATATCCAGACATATAACTATTTAGCTCTCATTGCAATTTAAGAGCTCATTCATAATTTAATGTCATTAACAAAAAAATGATTGTCCAATTGATTAGAAAGTTGAAGACTTTCTCAAATCATTTTTGCTGTGAAACAAACAGGTTCCATGTCTACTTCATTATCTTTTTCTAAATATTCTACAGTATTTAAATTTATTGTCAAATCTTTTTCCAACAGGCATTTAAAGTATGTAAAATATAATGTGTGTATATAAAATGGGGAAATCCTGATTTTAAGTGAAATATGAACTTTTTTATCACATAAAAGAAAACCTCATAAAAAGATATTAAGAAGAAACATGAATTGCATAACTTCAAAATCGCATTAAAAATGTGCACAAAAAGAGATCTGGATGTATTTTCAAATATCTCATTTTATGCGATAGATAGGTTCCTCAGAAAACACACGCAAACAAAATCACACAAAAATAGATGTAACTTACCTAGAAAAAGGGAGGATATGGACTGTGATTTTTCAAAATTCACGTAAAAGCAAAGCACCAACATAAAATTACTTTAAAATTCGCGCAAAAAAAAAATAAAGAAATAAAATATGACTAATAAAAAATTTCAAATTTGAAAAAAATTGATACTGAAAAAAATTGATACAAGTCAAACTTTTTTAAGTATTTTTTAACTATAATATTTAATTTTATTCAAAACAATATGTATTTTTATGCATACATTTGTTTATACACGTTTTAATTATTATTGCTATTTGCCGATAAACAGGTTCATTTGCAAACTGGTAAAAAATCAGATTCTACACAAGAAGAAATACAACTAGCACCAACTTCACTCTCATGTTGTGTTAATGGTCTTCTAGTGACAACTAATTAGTAATTAATCTTTGAGATGATGATTTTATTAATTGTTTATGAACATGATATCCAGACATACAACCATTTAGCTCTCATTGGAATTTAAGAGCACGTTTGTGATTAGTGTCATTAATAAGAAAATAATTTGCCAACTGATTAGAAAGTTGAAGACCTTCTCGAATCATTTTTGCAGTGAAAGGAACAGGTTCCACTTCTGTTTCATTATCTTTTTCTACATTTTCTTCTGTATCTAAACTTTTATTTTTGTCTTTAATTTTTTAATTTTCAATTCTGTTTAAAAACCAAATTTCATTTCACATCACATTAATTTCAGGTCGTCTTAAGTAATTTTTAAATTGTTAATTACAATTAAAAATCAGATTTTAATTGTCAAATTTAATTGTGCCTACTGCTATTACTCACCTTTTAAAAATAAACTTGCGGACACTAAATGCTTAATAATTGATTACATTCTTTTTTAAAAAGCAAAAACAGAATGTGATTTAAAATGCAAAATTAACACGTACAATGTTTGAACAAATTTACATTATAATCTGGAAATCATGATTTTAATTTCATTATTGCATAAAATCTTACTATTATAAAGCACTGAAAATATTGAAATTATTAAGATGAAAGTCGAATTCCAATAATGTGCTATTACTTTCAATATGACATAAGTGCGTGAAATTTATTATTTAAAGTAATAGTGCATTATTGGAGTTTGACTTCTGAAGAAACATGAATTGCGTAACTTCAAAATTGAATTAAATAAATCCGCATAAAAAGAGACCCAGGTGGAATCGACATAAACAAAAAACTATGGTTACCTTCAAAAATAATTTTAGAATGCCTTTTGAAGTAATTTCCCATATGTAATTTAATTATATTCTTATAAATACTCCTAAATAATAATTATTTAATTTTTTTAAAAATATAAGTAAAAGTTTATGATAATAAATTATACTATTTTATAAACAAACAGTAATTTAATGCATTTAAAAATAACACATTTTTCCTTCTCCCTTTCTTTCAGAGAATGCTAACATTATTATTTCTTTTAAATAAACAAAATCTATTTAAAATAAAATTAAATCATTAATAATAGAATAATAATGCACACACATTATTTTTGCTATTATTACTTGAATTCATTATCGGTAAATTCTAACTTTTAAATTTCATTCTAAACATTTATACATATAAATTAACAGTCCACATACACATCTCATTTACATGTGGATATGTAAAGATGTAATTAAAAAAGAAATGTACTTTAAATAACATGTTACAGCAGAAATCATGACAGTACTTGATGGCAGGCCAGAGATGAGAATATTATGTTGTATATAGGTTATACTTACTATGTTTGATTGCTTTGTAAATAATTGTGTATTAAAATATAAATAATATCAGATTCACTTTTTAAATAAATTATATTTTCGTGTTTTCATGGGTTTTTTTCCAAATCTATTATATTATTTTAAATACACTACTATTATTTTCATTATTAAAAAATAAAATAGATCTATTAGCATTTTGTTTTTAATCAAATTTTTTCATGGATCGTGATTCCACCACTATAATGTCTGGACATATGCGAAATCAACATCTAAAAACTTTCCAGATAGAACTGATTATTTTATAATTATTCAAATATGCCATATTAAAATTTGAATCAGTGAAACTTAAAATAAATATTGATGTAAATAACCACACAGTTTGCTATCAACACATACAAAATGATTTTTCATGATTTAAATTTTTATCACCCCCCTCCCTGCAGAAAGAAAAAGCTTTACAAGTAAATGAATGTTATTGGAAGTTTTCAACATATGTATGCTCTATGCATGATTATTATTTGCCAGATTGAAAGAATTGATGAATTTGTTGGCATTCAAACCAATTAAGAATTTGTAATTGGTTTAGACATTATTTGATACAAAACTTCTCTATACATTTATATATTTTCATATATGTCATGTCTCTTTCCTGAGGCAAATGGAGTTATTATATAATAGAATTCTACGAACAAGTAATAACAAGTGAGTATTGTAGAAATGGTTGATCATTTTTTAACACATACAAGAGTTTCAATATTTTGAGCTATATAATAAATTAATGAATTCTATCTATATTATTTAATTGTACATTATGAAAGCTTAAAAGATAAAGATCAAAAAGATAATAAAATTACTAAAAAAGAAAAAGGTCACAATTTATAAAAAGTCCAATGTTTTGATTTATAATGAGTTCTACAGTTTTTATGTCAATTGATTCTAAAACAATTTGATGAATATGCTGAAATTAAACTTAAAAAAACCTAACTTCTAATTTGTTATATATTAGTTTGTCAAATATTGTAAGGTGTCATATTTAAAATTGATATGAAAGAAAAAATAGTACTTTAATATTGTTTTTTTTTAGTGTATTTTCAAAATCAGATGTTTAACACTATAATACTGGAAGTTTTTACACTTCCACTGTAATAGAATAGGATCCATTTCAAATAAACAGCATTGCAGAGAAATATGATAAATGTGTATATGTTTGATAGATTGTACTGTTTCTGTCTTATGTTTAATACGTACGATTATTTTTTTTCCTGTTAATATACTATGAATTGGAAGAATGAGGTATTTTAAAGATAAAGTGATAGTCATTTAAATTTTTGGTACTTTCATAAAAGCAAAAGCAAATTTAAAAAAAAAAAAAAAACACCTTCTCTCAACCTATCAGATGTTAAATAAAATTTAATGGAAGTTTTAATTAGATAATGAACTAAACAGACACAGCATATCTATAAAAAGAGCGAATCTGAAGAACAAATAAATGAAGCAATAATTACTACTTACATTTCATTAATAATATTTAACTCGAAAAAAAAAAAGGATTTTTAAAAATGTAAAACATCCACCAATTAATACATCTTCTAATAGATTTTTTTAAAAATAAATAAATAAATAATTGCACAATTTCAATGTTAATCATCAAATTGTATTTTTTTCATATATATATCATAATATAGGTTTTTGAGGATTTATTTTATTAAATAAAAATGTATATTAGTCAAATGATAAAATGCAACCTATTAAAAACTTTATAATGCATCGAAGATTTTTTTCTTGCTGTTGTTCTAAAAGTATTAACCATATTCAGTGATATAAATATATAAAAGTGTCAAATCTTCAGGTTAATGAATTATTCTTTCTATAACTTGAAAGAATCTCTTTTTTTTTCTTCTCAAAGATACTTGTTAAAGTTTTTTTTTTAAAACTCCCACTTGTAAAATTTTTTTTATCGCCAATAATTTGTTTATTTTAATATCGTTTTTTTTTTTTTTTGTCAAAGTACAAAGTCTATTACCTATATTATCTAACTGATTTATAACCGAATGTTGCACCTGATATAATTATATTATGAATTAATTAGGTAATTTATATTATGAGAAGTAGATTAAAAAACAAAGAAACAAACAAATACAAAATATATTTTTAAAAGAATATTTGTAAAACATTGATATGATAAAGATCTCATAATAAAATGATAATGTACGGATCTGCCAATTTCATGATCTAGAATTTGAATCTGGGTGGAAATATAAAAATAGTTTTAAATAGCAGAGAATTTCTAAACAAGTTCATGATTTTTTAGGACAGCACCCACTACCAATTTGAACATAAATGAGTATATAATTCTTTTTACCTGAAGAATTCAGGATAATCTGAGATTGTCATTGCGATATACCCACCTACAGACTTAAGTATAAATACGTAAAAACTACATACCTGCTTATGGATTACTCTGTTAAATAAATATAAAGAGAGCGCTGCTATCGTTTATCCAGACCAGACATGACAGATCGATAAGCATGGATATAAATAGCATAGTAGAACGATCTACACTCTCTTGTGTCCAGGTTCACGTGTGTAAAAGTAGTCAACGCCTTGGAAGGATATCTAGTCTCCAAGAAGAACCCTTCCTCTAATTGTAAGAGTGATAGTTTGCTATCTGTGAAAACTCTGGATTATTATTATTATGCTTGCTGACTGGTTCTCTCTCATAGAGTAACCCTCAGACATAGCAGAGTGGCGCAGTCGTCAGGATAGAACCGTAAGTTAAGTGACGCACAAGAAAAAAAAAATGGCAGCAGGTACGGCAATACGTGAGTTCGATGTAAATAACAGCGACTCCTGGAAAACTTACATAGCACAAGTGGAATATTATTTCTTCATAAACAAAATCGAAGAGGACCGCTATAAAATTGCTACTCTTTTATATTTCGCGGGTCAAGACATGATCCAATTGGCAAATAGGCTTACCGATCCAAAGCGTCCAGAAGACCTACCTTACCAGGAGTTCATAGAGAGACTAAATGCATATTTCGTACCGAAGACATCAAAGTGGATAGCGCGTCTGAGATTAAGAAGCAGAACGCAATTACCGCAGGAAAAATATGTGGATTATGACCTTGCATTGAGAAAATTAGCGAAGGATTGTGAATTCGGACAAGAAATAAATGACTCTCTGTTAGAACAATTCCCATACGGCATGTCAGATGATAAATTTAGGAAAGTGCTTTTGAGTGATTCCGATTTAAATTACAAAACGGCCATGGAAAAATGCGTTGCACAGGAGGCCATGTTAAATATGGCATCGGAGTACACTACGGCAAAAATCCCAGAAAAAATAGCCTTCAGTATAGAAAGGGAAAGAAATAATATCGCGACCTCCAGTGGCTACAGTAAGAAACAAACATGTAATTGCTGTGGAAAAATAGGACACTTGAAAAATAATTGCAGATATAAAGACAAAGTTTGCAGGATGTGTAACACTAGAAGGCACTTAGCAGCTGTGTGTCATTCCAGAGACGGCGAATATCCGAGAAAAAAATCAGATTACAAGCCCCGGAGTGAGGTGGAACGTGAAGTATCTATCAAGGCCATTAGAAATGACGACACCAAATTGGATAACATTCGGGTAGAATTGCAAATTTGCAATAAACGGATGACAATGGAAGTGGACAGCGGTGCCGGCTTGTCAATTATAT
The DNA here is from genome assembly GCA_028023455.1 of Epiperipatus broadwayi. Taxonomy (NCBI): domain Eukaryota; kingdom Metazoa; phylum Onychophora; class Udeonychophora; order Euonychophora; family Peripatidae; genus Epiperipatus; species Epiperipatus broadwayi. Next base: position 14,348 of record JAQFVV010008216.1, read on the forward strand.
CACATAAAGACTGGATGGAAATAAAAAAAGACTGGGATAATAACTTAAAGTTACGGAAAGCAGATGTGTTTGTCAAGGATATAAACGGAAATAGAATAAATATTCAAGGGAAAGCTACTGTGCCAGTGACGTTGAATAAAAGACATAAGTTCCTAGAATTATATATAGTAAAAAATAATATTAGCCCGTTACTCGGCAGAAATTGGTTCGCGGCTTTGGGAATACGTGTGGAAATATTAAAAAAGGTCCGTATAGAAACTACCATAAAAGAACGATACCCGGAATTGTTTAGGCCTGGAGTGTCGGAATTTAGAACTAGACCAGTGGATATTGAACTAGTGAAAGATGCAAAAGGAATTATATGTAAACCTCGAAAAGTGCCGTTTGCGATAAGAGAAAAAGTAGAGAAAGAATTAAATGATCTTGTAGCTAAAGGAGTTCTCACACCTACGGAAGAGTCATCGTGGGCGACCCCGATAGTGACAATTGTGAAACCAGAGGGTAGTTTACGGTTATGTGGAGATTATCGTCTCACAATAAATAAATATATAAATAAGGGAGCTTATCCCGTTCCAAATGTGCAAGAAGTATTGGCAGTATTACAGAAGGCAAAATATTTTGCAAAAATAGATCTGAAAACAGCATTTCATCAGATTCCTGTAACTAAGGAGACGGCAGAGCTACTCACGTTAACCATGCACAAAGGCTTATATAAGTGCAATAAATTATCGTATGGAATAACGATCGCACCAAACGTGTTTCAAGCAAAAATGGATATGCTTTTTAGAGCAATGGACGGGGTAATCCTGTACTTGGACGATATTCTCGTCGTTGGCGAGACAGAAAACGAGCTTGAAAAGCGTGTGGATCAGGTTTGTTCGAAGTTAGACCAAGCTAAAGCGAAATTAAACGTAGGAAAGTGTATATGGTCTGCGAAGGAAATTAAATTTCTCAGACACATCGTAACTGAAAAAGGACGCCGCCCAGACCCAGAAAAGGTAAAAGCCATAAAAAATGCCAGAAAACCCCAAAACGTGAAGGAACTTCAAGCATTTTTAGGACTGCTAAATTTCTACGAAAGTTTTTTAGCTGGGAAATCACATGTGCTATCACTGCTATACATGTTGTTAAAGAAAAAACAACATTGGATATGGAGCACAGAACAAAATAAAGCTTTTGAAACTGCAAAAGACTTGCTGACATCGGAAAGTTTGTTAGTGCATTATCGGAATGACTGGGAATTATGTATTACTGCAGACGCATCGGAATACGGCGTTGGAGCTGTCCTCTCTCATCCATGTTATGAAGGTGAACGTCCTATTGCGTTTGCTTCGAGAGTACTAACACCAGCTGAGAAAAATTACAGTCAAGTGGATAAGGAAGCTTTAGCAGTGATTTTCGCGGTAAAGAAGTTCCACCAATATGCATACGGACGGAAATTCACGATCTATACCGATCATCGCCCTCTAACAGGAATTTTCGGCTGTGTAAAAAATGTTTATGAATCGTCAAGCCCACGTATGTTACGATGGATAGATATATTGTCGCATTATGATTTCACGTTAATTTACAAACCCGGAAAAAAGATCAGTCATGCGGATGCTTTGTCCAGATTGCCAGATGTAAAGGAAATTACTTATGAAATAAAGGAAATAAACTACATTGACGCTCTAAATCCAGAAGGGATAAATAGCAACGTCATAGCGCACTGGACTAGGAATGATAAAGGATACATGAAATTGATAAATTGGATAAGAAAAGGTTGGCCATCTAGATGCCCCAGTGAATTAAGTCATAGCATCTGGATTGCCAGAGAAGGACTGTCTGTGTGCAACGGATGCATATTAAATAATGATCGTGTTTTAGTGCCTACTAATGGCAGAAAAAAAATCTTAAGCTTATTGCATAAAGGACACCCTGGAATAGTGCGTATGAAAGCTCTGGCTAAATCATATGTATGGTGGCCAAACTTGACAAAGAATATTGAGAACACGCTGAAAGAATGTGTAAACTGCCAACAGATAACTAAACTGCCTCCGAAGAAATTTGAAACTTGGGAAGCACCTTCTGCCCCATGGTCGCGAATTCATCTGGACCATGTTGGACCATTGAACGGATATATTATATTGTTATTAGTTGACGCGTATTCACGTTGGACTGAGTACAGAGTGGTTAAAGGTACCAGTGCTGAGTGCACCATCCGGGTGTTAAATGAAGTGTTTGCTACCCACGGTTATCCGGAAAATGTTGTGACAGATAACGGTGCAGGATTTACGTCAACAAAATTTAAAGATTTTCTGAGGGACAGAGGAATAGAACATACTCTCACACCACCATACCACCCTCAGAGCAATGGTATAGCTGAGCAAGGAGTGCAACACCTAAAGTACACCATAAAAAAATTACAATTAAAGAACATGTCGGATGCGTTAGTGCAAGCAATGTATACACAGCATTTTACACCGAGTACTTCAACAGGAAAAACCCCAGCAGAGTTATTAATGGGTCGGAAGTGCCGGACACATCTATCTCAACTTTTGCCTGGAAACCACAAGAGTAGAGTTTTCTCAACGGATAAGTTTCTACCCGGTGAAGACGTTTGGATTTATGACATGTTGAAGAGTAAATGGATCCCGGGAACTGTAAAACAGCTACTGTCAAAACAAATTCATCTGGTGGAGTTACAAAATAAAAAATCATTTAGAAAACACATAAACCACCTTCGCCACTGTCGAGAGGACCCTGCATCAGAGGACGAGAGTGAAATGCCATTGGATACAAATATAGAAATGCCGTTGGATACAAAGATAGAAACGGAACGTGGAGATGAAACTGATCTGGAAATGGTATTGAATAAGGATACTTCAAAAGATGAAGAGTTGGAGGATGTACCGTGTGACCCAGTGCAAGAAGGGTTAAAAACACAAAGAGCACGTCGTTTACCTGTTAAGTTTAAAGACTACGTTTGTAGTTAAGCTCCATTTATTTCCAGAGTAGGGGGAGGAGTGCGATATACCCACCTACAGACTTAAGTATAAATACGTAAAAACTACATACCTGCTTATGGATTACTCTGTTAAATAAATATAAAGAGAGCGCTGCTATCGTTTATCCAGACCAGACATGACAGATCGATAAGCATGGATATAAATAGCATGGTAGAACGATCTACACTCTCTTGTGTCCAGGTTCACGTGTGTAAAAGTAGTCAACGCCTTGGAAGGATATCTAGTCTCCAAGAAGAACCCTTCCTCTAATTGTAAGAGTGATAGTTTGCTATCTGTGAAAACCCTGGATTATTATTATTATGCTTGCTGACTGGTTCTCTCTCATAGAGTAACCCTCAGACATAGCAGTCATATTATGCACTGATTGTAAAATATAAATATATTTGTAATGTAATAAAAACTTTTAATACTAATACTGATGAGGTAGTTGTCACACTCCTATAGGTGCTTCATTTTATATAATATATTCTGATCTATTTATAAAAAAAAAATTATCTCTTGTATTAATATTTGTTTCTAAAATTATAACAATATCTGCTTTTAATTTGTTTAGTGTAAATAATACATAGAATTCTGATTTATTGTTAGCTTGCTAAAAATCTTTGTTTCCAATGAATTAAACTATTCTTTTGAAACGGAGGTGCCATTTTGTTTTCTATTAATATTTAAATAATCCATCAATTAATTTAGTTCTTTTCTTTCATTATCAGCAATTATTTATTATTTTAACATCAATATTTTTGGGCTGTTATTTTGCCTGTTTATTTTAATGTTTCTTATTTCCATATTTGAAGTATTTATTTATTTATTTAATGCCTATTTCTATTTTATAGATTTCTAAATTTGTCTGTAATTATTGTTGGAAAACAAGCAAATTACTTTTGCTCTGTATTAACATCTTCAAAGAACTATTATCATATATATATATATATATATATATATATGAAGTCCCTATAACTGTTACAAATTGAACTTGTTTTTTTGTTTTTTTAAATTTTTGATAAAATTTGAATTTTTTTATGTAGATTGGACAAAATACTGGAAACATTTTTGTTTATATTTTCGGTGAATTGTCAAAGGTTATTTATTGCTGGGTTGAGTCAAAGTGGTTTGGTGACCTTTCCTAATATCAAAATGTCTTAGAGCATTTACTTTAAATACCTTCTAGAAGTCTTAATGTAAATAGCAAGTAACACCAGTAGACATTAAGAGATAGTATAGTTAAGATTCTATAAAAGTTTCTATCTGATTAGACTTTTTCTAGTAGCAAATGGAAGGGCAATTTTTGTAATTACTTGCAAATAGAAACTATTTTGAAAATTTATTTTATTTTTAAATTTATTTGGTTGATCTAATCTGATGTTTTGATTGCCTTGTCCACAACAATAACAGATTACAATTGTTAAATTAAAATTCTTAAAAAATATTAGCCCTGAGAGTAAACTCATCTTTTGAAAAGAGACAGTTACTAATTGTTCAAATGTTAGAATAAAAATTTCATTTACTTAGGGATTTTTTCTTCACTATTTGTTAAAGCAAGCTAATCTTCTTTCATATTTTCTAGAATAATCCTATTTCTGATTGTTACTAATCAGCTAAAAAATATCTTCTTAAGCAGAAATCCACTAAATTCAGTTTTTTATAATTTCTCATTTTTAGAATCCAAGGTTTAGAATTCCACAAATTTTAACAGCTACATGCCTAGTAGAAAACACGTTTTCATAATAAAATTGGATGCCAATTTATTTAGAAGCCAGTCAAATATGATTAATTTGAAGCTGCCCAAGAACAGTTTTAAAAATCATTTAATTCTGTTAGTATGCATGCTTTCTCCAATTTACAAATTACACTTGATGCATCATTATATGTAGCTACTTTATCCTAAATGAAGGTGAAACAGTAATATAAATTATAAGTTTAAAATTTGGGTAAAGTAAATTGCAATTCAACAATATCTCATTTACACTGACACTCACATATACATCAGAGAGACTGACTGATTGTTAGAAAGGTAATTGACTTTTATCTAATGTTGATTCTTAAAATTTTTTTAAAGAATCACATTATAAAATCAGATATTCATAATTTTTAACTATTAAAAGTTAATGATTGATAACATATTACTTATCTAAGTAATTTACTAAACAAAGTTAATAAATCATTATTATGTGGACTTACTAACTGCTTAAAATGTGTACCAATTCGAAGATAAAATAATAACTATTTATTCAAATAATCAGAAGCTTTCAGAAACAAGGCTAGCAGAATATTTATGAATAATAAAAATTATTTGATAAACTCCGATTGTAACTATGCATTTTTAAAAATTTATTAAGGCTTCTTAATGAAATATAGTATAATCAATTTACTAGTGGTCTTAGAATTTTGTTAATTGTTATTTCTATAAGATTTGGACGGCAAAGGATTTTACAACATATAAACATTTGTAAAGATAAATATATGCACCGTCAACATCTTTCTCTAGCATCCCATTAAAGAGAGGACTGAAGAAAATAACAAGATACTAATATTCTAACCAACAGCTAGTTAGCTAAATTAGCTATAAGGTGTCTGTCTAAAAATATCCTAAGTATGCTTGGAAATCTTCAACTATAAATTCCCCCCCCCCCAATTTCAGGTTTGAATCCTAGATTATGGGCATGGAAGAACGACGCATTATTCAATGTACTATAAGATCTATATCATTGTTATGTTGTCGCAATAAAAATGCAAAACCGATCTGGGCTGAAAGTATCTTAAAGTGATAATTTTTATGCATATAAACAAAATTTATATATATTAATAATTTTTAATTGTAAATTTTATTTTCTGGTCATAAAGGTATAAACAACAACAAAACGCAAAAAAAAAAAAAAACATTAACAAAAGCAATTTCATGTTTTAATACAGACAGAAAACATATTTCTCGAAAGTTTTGAATAATTATCAATAATTTAAATCAGTGTGTATTATTAATAATCTGTTGCTGATTAAATCTTTTAAAATTAAATGAAATGTCATGGTTTAATTTACGTAGGCGTATTTTATTCCGACAAATCGGATAGCACAAATATATATAATGTGATTAAACAAAAAGATGGAGATATATGCTTATTGATAAAGCAACCTTAAAACTCTTTGCCTCGTTTATTCTCTTGAGTGGCAGTCTAATGGAAAGTTTTTACTTATGGTAATTTTACGAATAGAAAATGAATCCTAAATTTTAAGTAATCGGAATAAAAAACTTAGTCTAAACAGAACTATTCGGTAGAACAGTTTTAAAATAATATGGACGTGTGCCCGTTCTTTTCGTTTAGATTTTCGCTTTAGGCTTAGCGCACGTGGTACACGTGTCTATACAGCAGGACATCGAAATGTCGGTGCACGTGTGATTACCAAACTAGAAAAGTTAGCATTTTTAATATAAAAAATACGAAAGAAACAAAAGTAAATCAAACGACTAAGATCCCAGAAAAAGATTTCCTGTGTGTGATTTCTAGCAAGTCGCATGTCCGTCTTTTGTTCTTTGAAACAGCAGGATAATCAGCAAGAGGAACGTTCATGCTTTGTAACTTTTCTTTATTGACTGATTTTTCATTTTTGTATGAAATATAAGTTATATACATATAAAACAGTTTTTCTAATAATAGCATGCAAATAATTGTGAGTCCATATTTGAAAGCCAAAGGAGCAAACGTTAGATATGATTTAGGCATAAAAGTTAACAAACTTGAATACTACTTACCTTTAAGGTATATTATTATACTATGCACCTCGCTGATTATACATTAAAAATATTAATGCAAATATTAACTTTCAGTCAATAAAGAGAAATAAGTTGTTCTGTTTTTTTTTTAAAATATATATACATACATATTTAAAAGTATAACAAAACAAAAATTAAAATAATATAGCTTGTTTTATGGAAGTAAAAATTAAATGAATCTGTTTTCTATTTTTGAAGATAAATGTTTGTCCTATCAAGTTGTTCATAACTACGTAAGACGTTAGAAAAGATGATGAAAAAAATATGTTAGTAGTTTAGAGGCAGCAGAAAAGTGACATATGAAACTATTATTTTTAAAGTAGTAAAACAATCGAATATATGTATTAGTGTCATACAAGATTTGAGAAATGTTTTATTTAAATTTATATCATAGTTGTTTATTTATTTTACAAACATTTATAACCTATTCATTGACTTTCTCTCCTCTCTCTCACACAAAAACACACATAATTTTCAGTTATAACGTTTTCTCTGGAAGATGTTTTCTGAATTTTTCTAGTAATTCTAATGCATATTCCCCCCCCCCATCATTCTAGCAAACTTTATTTTATCCATTAGTTGTAGTCTCTTTTTAGTTTTTTAAAATTTTCTAAAATCAAGTTTAGAACTTTATTTGTCTATTAATTGTCTTCTCTTCTTTTTTTAACAACATAAACTTAATCTATTTCATCTTTTTTATTTTTTCAATGAGGCAGTATTGTTTGTTTGTTTTCTCAGTCTTGTATTTTATCTTTAACCATTTTTTGTCAATTCTAATATATATTTCTTCATACTTCATTATTTTTTCTGTAGTTTTTGTAATGATCTTCTATTGAGTGGTTAAAACTCAGATTCATAAGCAAATGTAGTCAGCTATTTTTTTTTACTAAAAGCACTTCACCTAAGTTTAACTCTATATTTCATTTTACCCATTATGTTTTAATCTATATTAATAATTTTGAACAATTATAGTTTCTTTTTTTTTTAAAAAAAGCTTTTAATTTGATAATATTCTGGATCCATGTCAAAATTTTCTAAATCTTTAATCACAACAAAAATATGTATATAGTATAATATCTCTTTTTTTTAAACTACAAAACCTATCAAAATGATAACTCCTACATAATGGTCTTTTATATAATTTCTAATAATAATAATAAATTCTAATAATAATAGAATGTGGTTTATTTTATTAAAGTAGTTTAAAATATATATTTTCAATTGAAATTAGTAAAAAAAATTCTCAGGGTGATCAAATGATTGAAGATATGCTCAGCCAAACCTTTAAAGTTTAATTACTATCTGATTATCAACTCATTATTAATACATTTCTACATCAACTCATTTTTTCTTATTTAATATCTATAAAACCTATGTTTATACCTGGAATTAAACAAGTGTGTTTGTATAAAAAAATATCTTTAATCTTAAATAATAATAATAATAATATAATAATAATAATAATAATAATAATAATAATAATAATAATAATAATAATAATAATAATAATAATAATAATAATAATAATAATAATAATAATAATAATAATAATAATAATAATAATAATAATAATAATAATAATAATAATAATAATAATAATAATAATAATAATAATAATAATAATAATAATAATAATAATAATAATAATAATAATAATAATAATAATAATAATAATAATAATAATAATAATAATAATAATAATAATAATAATAATAATAATAATAATAATAATAATAATAATAATAATAATAATAATAATAATAATAATAATAATAATAATAATAATAATAATAATAAATGTTAGCTTATATTCTTTTGTGAAATTATTAAGTATCTTAAGAAGTTTGGGAATTTGTTTTTGGGATGATAGAAATATTGCTATATCATCCATATATGCGATACATGAGATGTTGTCATTGATTGTAGGCATGTAGACTCCTGAAAATTCATTTTCTATTATTTTTATAAGAGGGTTGATATAGGCAGTGAACAATAAGGCACTGAGAGGTGAGCCCTGAGGGATGGACTGATGTGGCACTATTGGTGGTGAAGTTTTCCCATTTAGGGAAACATAAATCTCACGGTTTAAAAGCAAGTTAGCAAGCAAGTTTAGATAGGCGTTTGGAACTGAGTATTTCTGCAGAGTTTTAAGAAGAGTACTGATGGAAATCATGTCAAAAGCAGCTTCAATATCCAGTTGAATAACAACTGGACTGTATTTTTTATTATCTCTAACAGTTTCTATAGTTGACTTGAATAGAAAGGCTGCCTGTCCTGTTGAGGATTCTTTTTTGGCAAATTGCATTTTTGATAGGTTTGGCAAAATGAATGGCTCTATTTTATCTTTTATCACTGATTCTATTATCTTTATGCCAAGGGAGCACATTGAAATTGGACGTAGGTTAGTGGTGTTTGAGATTAATTGTTTCTTTTTCATGAATGGCACAAGCATAATTTGATTTAAGCCCTGTATTTTATAGATGTCTTTAGTGAGGTAGGAGACTAGGTTAAGCATATATTGTGCAGTGATTTTATCAATATGTTTGTATACGAACTTGGGAATTCCATCTATGCCAGGATGACATGAATCTGGCATCGCATCTATTTTTTAATGAAATCTTTTAAAGAAATTTTAAATTCATTTTCTGATCTATCTTGTGAAAAGGCCATTAGACTTGGTGAGGATACCCTCTGGAATTTTTCTCTATACAATATGTAAAGCCGCTCCAACATAAAATCTCCATAGACAATTTCAGTTTGAACTTTAATAGCTGCTGGGACTCGCACCTGGGAGGGGTGGCCTAGCGCCCATCTAATGAAGTTTCTGGTATACATGTGTGGCTTATTTAAATATAACCTTTTCTTTTTAATGGAGATATATTCTTTAAGCTGGTTTGTTAACTCTTGATATGTCTTCTTTAAAGCAATCAGACAGGGACGATCAAGATTTGATTGAGAAGTGCCAATAATTTTTTTATGGGTTTCATCCATAAGCTTTAGTAGTTTTGTTGGGGATGTTGTTGTCCTGGTAAGATGATCAATGTTAAATGAGAGCAGGCTAGTAAAGGCACACCATGCTTGGACTGGATCCATTGTAATTTTCTTCAACTTGTGAAGATATATATATACTTCTGAAAAAAGATATTCTGGTGTGCGTGATGGTAGTAGAACTCTGATGGTTCTTCCTGTATTAATTATTGTTCTATTATCAAAATTAATTTCCAGTGACACTAAAACAGCTGCATGATCAGAGAGGGGAGAATTCTTTAATTGAATGCATATCATGTTATGCAATGATGGCGAATAGAAAACCATGTGCATGGCAGATCTTCACCGGTAATAGCATTACTAAAGTTTTCAAAGGTAGACCAAGCGCATTCCTTGGGTTCAATTTTTATTTACGACATTCACCTATGAGATCGCTCATACAGAAAAATTTGATAGAGAAAGTGGAAAAAACTGTCAATTCACTCTCCAAAGCCTATCTCTCTCTATATACAAAAATGGCCTTGCTTAACATGTTAGTGATCACAAAAATCTCTTATTTTACTCCAACAATCATTTATACCAAAGCATTTACAAATAAGATAGACTCCTTATGCAGGAAATTATTCTGGGGAAAAAAGATCATCTCAATATCAATAAAACGCCTAAGAAAACCCCTTTCACAAAATGGCCTTGGCCTTCACTCAATACATGTCTTCAGAATACAAAAAACATTGAACATAATATCTACATGTGCAAAAAAATTCCCATATTTAGAAATTTCTGCCAAGATTACTCCTACAGATAGACCACCTCCTCTTCAAGGATATCTGAACACACTACTTACACCATTATTAACAATCCACACTCTTAACTTTAAACCACCACAAGCCAAATATAAATATTGGGAAGTTTATCAACTTCTACATCCAAATCAAGATGATGTACAAACACCACTTCATATTAATAATAAACAATTATGTCGCAAATTCAAACTATGGTCACTTGAACCAAAATATTTTGACTTTCTCCTAAAGATAAATCTGGACTCGCTTCCTACACAATACTTCTTGAGATATCAAAGAAACTATAAAGATATAGATGATATATGTAATCTTTGCCATAGGGACTTGGAGACACAAAACCACCTTTTCTTCTCATGCTCAAGTCTAGAAAACATTCGTGAAATCATTAGCACTTCACTCAAAGATAAAAAAATCAATATGATAACCCTTTTTGACTCTTTTAAAAGGGGTGTCTTTGCTGAAATAAGAATCTGCACATTTTTACTCTATGCCTTATGGTGTACAAGGTGTAATTTCATATACAATCATAATCCCAGAAGACATCCAAACACGTTCAGAAATAAGCTGAAAACCATACGTGAAAGAGACAGGAAGATTACAGAACAAACTAAGTACATTGACACCTGGAATATACAAAAACTTATATAAAAGCACACAAAAAAAAACTATATTTAACATGGATCCTTGTGCCAGTTCTAAAGTCAACTGACACAAACTAGACGCATTCCTGCTTTAGTTTAATTGAAGCATATCTAATTGAATATAATCGTATGATTGAGTGAATATCATTGACTTTATTGAACTGTTTTTTTTTCTCTTGGATACTTCTAGTTTGATAAAGCATACAGGTACTGATCAAATCATTGTACATATGCAGTTTTGTGAAAACAATTTATATATAAGAAATATGTTGTCAAATGTAACTTGTGTAACCTTTTAGAACACTAATAAAGTTTATCCTTTGAATAATAATAATAATAATAATAATAATAATAATAATAATAATAATAATAATAATAATAATAATAATAATAATAATAATAATAATAATAATAATAATAATAATAATAATAATAATAATAATAATAATAATAATAATAATAATAATAATAATAATAATAATAATAATAATAATAATAATAATAATAATAATAATAATAATAATAATAATAATAATAATAATAATAATAATAAAGTTCTTTGACATTATCTTCATAAGAGTTCTAATTCAACTGAAAAGAAAATATTTTTAGATATTGCAATAAATAATGAAAGATGTTTACCACCTCTTTATCAAATAATATAATTTATTCTCAATAGTGTACACTGCATAAATATATTCAAAACAGATATAATTCATTTTTTAATATTTGAATTACTTTTCCAATTTACCATTGTCAAAAATTATTCTAAGGTTACTTTTTTTTAATTTGTGTATTCATAGCTTAATTATTTTAAGATGAGACAAGAGTGGAAGGACTGAGTTATGTGGTGGATGAAAGTAGAGCGTTGCTTGTATGCATTTAACATAATTTGCCATGTGGAGTTTAGTATTCAGCAGTCATTGAGAAGATGTTGAGTTTCCTTGACTTCATGGCATAGCCCACAGAATGGGTCAATATTTTAGCGCAGACAACAATACCACAGAAAAAAATGTAAGCAAGTAAAGGTTGAGTTTAAGTAGGAAATCAATAAACTTCAGTTGGTGCAGAAGGCAACAGTTATTTATTCCAAGCATGGGGAGAAGTAATCATGGCTAAGGTCTGAATAAAACAAGTTATAGGCTTACCAGTGGATGTATTTGGGATTGTGGGAGAGGCTCATCTGGTTAGTAGTACCTAGGACTGAGAGAATAAGATTTGTTAGATATGAAGATAAAAAAAGGTAGTTTTTCTTAGGGTTTACTTTCAGCAGGCACTAGAGGTTCAGGAAATGATTGCTATTATGTTAATGGCCTTTTGTGTATAGAATACCTGAATGCTGTAAGTCTAGATTGTTGTACATGCATTGCTGGTTAATTTATTTTATGGTTATGGATATGGTCTTGTGACTTCAAAGCAATTATTATACATATGGAGTTGATGTTCAGAAGTGAACACCTTAGAAAACTTGATATTAGATACATAGTATGCAATTTTTGTCATATCAAGAGTATTGAACAGGTGTATCTTTGAAGTAAATTGAAAGATATGCCTTAGAAAGTATGTAGTTAATTTGCATTACAGGATTTTGCAACATGGTTTGCATTGTGAGTCTCATACCAAGGAAGCCTTTGTAAAAAGGAACACCTAAATATGGAGTGGATTTTTCTTAGAAAACTTGTGCACATGATTTCTTTGTGAATAGAGTCTATGCAGCAAGTTTTTTGGATTAAATTTCAATGTGTAAGCTGCTGTGTAGTTATTAAGAATGGTTTGCAATATGGGGAGTTGTTTTTGAGAAAGTAGGGAGAGAATGATGCCTTCCATTTAGGCTATGCAGGGAAGGTATTGCTCAGTGTGTGGAATTTGGATTCTGGTATTTATTCTGTATTTGTTGTAAAAGCATATTTATGTAGAGAGTGAAAGGTAGTGAGATTGATTTCATGAGATTGAAATATGGAGAAATTTTACCATTAAAGTGATATCTAACTCATGATTCAGGAGGAAGTTGATGATTAGAAATAACAGAGTAAATGGAATGGTGGTAAATATGTTAACTGAGATAGAATCAAAAACTCCTTGTATGTTCAGCTGGACTGGAATGGGTCTGTATTTTTTTATTTTTTTGAATTGAATTTAGAATTGTCATAAATATGAGTGCCACTTTGCTGGTGGAGGAGACTTTTTTGGAAAACCATAGATGTGATGATAATGGAAGATATGTAGCCAAATTCGGTTCTTGATTACTTTTTCAAGTATTTTAATGGGTGGTGGGCTCATGGAGTTAGGCCAGACATTGATCAGATCAGCTGTAGCCTCAGGTGTTTTAGTGAAAGGCACTACGGCAAATGGAAATAAATGTTTTACATTATAAATCCTCTGAGATAGGATATTATTGTTACTATTATTATTATTATTATTATTATTATTATTATTATTATTATTATTATTATTATTATTATTATTATTATTATTATTATTATTATTATTATTATTATTATTATTATTATTATTATTATTATTATTATTATTATTATTATTATTATTTTTATTATTATTATGGTTGTTTTCTCTTAGCATGTTAAAACAATTATGCCATTTAAGTGGCCACACCAATATATAACATTCTATTCCAATTGTTAAGCATAGAAATAGTCCATTTATTTGTTTGTAGTGCCTATTTTTATGCTACAGCAAATAGGACATTTATTCTGCCACAGAGGATACCACCAACTACGGTGAACTTTGTGTTATGCAATTTATCTGAACAATCCCATTTTAAATTTAGCTATGGTATCTATTTTTATTCTACAGCATAGAAATAGGATGTATTCATTCTGCTACAGTTTATATGAACAATCCCATAATTAACATTTCGGATACAGGTATTTACAGCACAGAGGTAGGATGTTTATGGTAAACTTTGAGTTACACAGTTTCTATGAACAATCCCATTTTAAATTTTGCTACGGTATTTTGTGAGGGTGTCTGTAATTGAGACTGTCAAAAGTCTTCAAATTTGCATGCCCAAGTCATTATTTTCCAAATCCAATGATGTAGTATGGGGTAATAAAAATTGTGGAAACTTTGCTCCACTTCTCTAGACAACAGTGACACTTTAATAAATTGTCAAAGAGGAGGTGTAAGCATGATTTTTATGAAATCACACTAAAATTCATGCTTGTGTGAGATAAATTGTGAGACCAATTGAAAATACCGGCTTTATTTTTGGCCACGATGTTGCTTTGAATAAATTCTTTCTTTTTATTTTTATTAAAATTACATATTATATTTGCATGGTCACAATGTTTGTTTTGAGAAATTATTTCTTTCTATTCTTATTAAAATTAACAATTTTATTTGTGTGGCCATGATGTTTTTGTTTTGGAGAAATTATTTATTTTTCTTTATGTTAAAATTTGATTTGCGTCACCACGATATTGTTTGTATTTGTTTTTATTCTTGTTAAAATTACAAATTTTATTTTAAATAAGTCAATTATTTTATATAGCATGATGTTTTTTATAAACTGTAATATTTAAACAGCATTAAACTGTTGCACATGCACTTTGGATTCATACATTTAATTTCAAATAAGAATGACATATTGTAAATTCTAGTAAATTTCACCAGCGTCATTCATTCAAGCATGTAAAAGTAATTTAAAGTGATTATTTAATATCTTCATGCTTTCACTTTCAAACACTTAAGATTCACCCATACAAAAGCGTTTGGGTTCAAAAAGATAGATGGCCATTCTATCTTTGCCAAAGACTTTATCATGTGTTTGAAGTGTTAGTATTCATTCATTTTATAGTTAAAATCCAAAGCGCATGTGCAACAGTTTAAATTTCATTTTAGAAAAAAAATTTTAAAAAAAGGTTTATCCAATTTATTTTTTATTTATTTTAGATAAATTTTATTATTTATGATTTTATTGTAAATCAAACAAAGCACTATAAAGTTGAAAAAAAAAAGCATAACGGTCCCGTAACATTATAATTCTGTTTGTTTACATAGAAATTAAGTCCTCAAGCAATTCCAACACACTAAGAGAAAACAACCATTATTATTATTATTATTATTATTATTATTATTATTATTATTATTATTATTATTATTATTATTATTATTATTATTATTATTATTATTATTATTATTATTATTATTATCATCATCATCATCATTATTATTATTATTATTATTATTGCATGGAATTTATCTCACTGTATTATACATTTATTGTTTGTTTCATAATGAATAAATAAATAAATTATTATTATTATTATTATTATTATTATTAGTAGTAGTAGTAGTAGTAGTAGTACTATAGTAGTAGTAGAAGTAGAAGTAGTGGTAGCAGTAGCAGTAGCATAAAATTACAAATGTTAACATAAGAATATACTTTATTGACCAAAAGATGTGTTGCATAGGATTACAAATGTTTTGCAAGGGTTTTGCCAAGGTTAAAAGGAATTTCAAGTATAATAATTGTTTGTTATTATATAAATTTGATTAACATTGCTAATTACTGTACAATTATATGAACATTGTTAATTGTATATGATTGTTTTTAATCATATTTTTTTGTATAACATAGTATTGGATGTATAAAAAAGAATATATTTATAACCTTTAAATTAAAGTTTATTTGCTTTGAGCTTGACTTGTTCAGTTAAATAGCCTTCTTTGGTATTGAACTATTGTAATGAGTGTTTGTGACATAGTTTTTCATGTAACTAGTTGTAATATAAAGCAAATGATAAGTCCACAAAAGTTGTTAGTGCTGCCTACTGTGGTTGTGGAGGTTAAACTGCTGTCTAATGAAAGACCAGGTCACCACAAAAATGTCCAGAAAAGTTTTATTCTTATCCTGTGCTTTGAGCTAACAATTTATTGATAAATGTGCATAGATGTTTCCTGGAGTTGTTGCCTGACAAGAGGGTTCAATGGGTACACCAGAAGGTAAACAGGTTAAATGTAGTTGCAGCTGAAGAATTATTTAATCTTTAGAAGGACTGAGATATGTTGTGGATATAAGTAGTGACTTTCCTGTATGCCTTTAACATAATTTGCCATGTAGAGTTTAATACATATCTGTCATTGAGAAAATGTTGAGTCTCCTAGACTTCATGGAATACCCCACAGAATGGGTCAATATTTTTGTACAGACAACGATACTGCAGCAAAAGGATATTGAAAGTTCATGCAAGTTGACTCTAATTAGGAAGTCAAAAATAAACTTGTTCTAATGTCCATTTTTTAAATTTGTGGAGAAGGTGATGATTATTTATCTCAAGCTTGGAGAGAAAATAACTATTGCTAGGGTCTTAATAAAGCAGATTATATGTTTGCAATAAATGTACTTGGAATTGTGGGAGAGGCTGATCTGGTTGGTGGTATCTAGAATTGAGTGAATAAGATCTGTGAGATATGGTGTTGAAGGAGGTAGTTTATCTATAGGAGTGGTTATCAGCAGGCACTGGATGTTTTAGAAGTTAATTTTTTTTTGTATATAGAACACCCAAATGCTATGCAGGCCTAGATCATAGTACAAGAGTTGGTGATTAAGCTGTTTTATAGATATTGATAGTCTTGTGACCCAGAGCACTTTATTGCATATGAAGTTGGTGACAGAAATGAACATATTTAAAAATTTGATAGTAAGTGCATAGTATGCAATTTTTGTTATAGCAAGTGTATTGAATGAGTGTATCTTGGAGTAAATTGATAGATATGCCTTAGAAAGTGAGGTGATACTTTGCATTACAGAATCTTGTAACTTGGTTTGTATTGTGTGTCTCATACCAAAGAAGCCTTTGTAAAAGGGAAAGAAGTCTAAGAAAAGAGTGGATTTTCCTGGGAACACTTAGGAAACATGATTTCTTTGTGAATAGAGTCCATGGAGCAGTTTTTGGGTTTAAAATGGAGTTTGTAGGTTGCTGTGTAGTTATTAGGAAGGGTTTATAATACGGGACATTGTTTCTGAGAAGGCAGGAAGATCATGATATCATCCATGAAGGCTATGCATGGAATGTATTGCTGGGTGTATGGAATTTGGATTCTGGTAATTTTATTCTGTGTTTCTTGTAAAAGCAGATTTAGGTAAGGTGTAAAAAGTAATGAGCTTAGGGGCAACTCTTGTGAGATTGACCATGTGGAATTGAAGAATGGAGAATTCTACCATTAAGAATGATGAGTAACTCACAATTCAGAAGAAGGTTGGTGATTAAGTATAACAGAGTAGGCAGGATAGTAGTGTTAGTGAGCATTTGAATAAATAGGTTAATTTGAGATGGAATCAAAAATTGCTTGTATGTCAAGCTGCACTGCAATGGAAATGTGTTTTTTATTTTTTTGCACTGAGCTTAGAATTGTCTAAATATGAGTGCTGCTTGGCTAGTGGAAGAGCCTTTTTTGGAAACTGTAGATTTGATTATATTGGAAGCATGTGTGGCTCAATTTGGTCCTTGATTAGTTTTTCAAGTATTTTTATGGCTAGTGGGTCTATGGAGATAGTGCAGCAGTTAGTTAGATCATATGTAGCCTTAGGTTTTTTGAAAGGCACTATGGCAATTGGATATAAATCTTTTACACTGTGTATCCTCTGGGATAGGATATTGACCAGATCATGGATATACAGTGTAATGAAATAACTATGATGATGATTGCAGAAATTTCATGAGACCCAGAATGACAAGTGCTTGTAATAGTGGAAAGTTTGGCAGCAAATCTTTGGAAAAGCATAGTATTTTATGGTAGTCCAAAATAGTGTACTGATGGAGTGAATATATCATGCATCTAAAATTTGTTTGTAAAGTACAACTATATAGAGTGGATCATATTATGTCCATTACATACACAAATTTCAGTTTGAAGTCCATAGAAAGCTGTGATAAGAATGAGTGACCAATGCCCAGCATATTTATGCACTTGCACACATGTGTTTCTGGGTTATGCAAATTTTTCTGGATTGCAAGGTAGTCTTTGGTTATTTTTAGGCATTATGGTATGTTTCAGTAAGCCTGATAAATTGTTGAGGTGTTTGGTGGATGGGCTTAGTATTGGCAATTTGTTTTTGTAGCTCATCTGTCAATGCTAGAAGATTCAGAGATGAGGGGGACTATAATTTTAAGTGTTGTATAATGTTAATAGGTGTATAAAGACAAGAGACTTCTAAACTGGGTCTATACCCATTTGGTGTAACTTATTTAATATGATATAGGATTTAGAGAATGTGAACTCAGTTGTAAATGAGTGAAGAATCACATGGATTATGTAATTAAGTTGATGTGGCTTGGAATTCATTAAGGTTAAGTGTGACTCCTTTGGCAGAGTAGTCTGAGAATGGAGTGAGAATTAAATTCTATTAGGTGATGCAATATTGGAGAGTAAAATAGAGATTTATGAGTATGATGGTTATTGTGAAAAGTGATTGAACCAAATCTCTGAACACTCATTAGTGGGAAGTTTAAGAGATGAAGTCATTTATTTATAAAAGTTGGGTAATTCAGATTGAAATCACCATTAACTTGATTGGATGTAGGCTAGTTGTAAGAACTGAATTGATGTTTTTGATGATATATGTGATGACTGTAGGGCTGGGGGTGATGTAGGAAAATACTATGTTTAGTGCTATTGTATGGTGGTGAACAGTAATAATTAGTAAATTCCCATCAATATATAGAATTTTAAATGACTTGAATGGGCCATTGGAGATGATAAGAATACCAGTGCCTGCTGATAGCAAGGAAGTATCTTTATTGCAAGCACAAAAGCTATGTCTATAGAGGTAGTCAGTGGTGTCAATTTGAGATTCTCTGCACATTTTGGTTTTCAGTAATTTGAGGAGATGAGGTTGAATGATAGTAATACACTTTTGTAATTGGTATAGTTTTGAAGGTAAATTGAGGCCGTGGACATTAAGTATATAGAGGGTTAATGATGCCAGAGGGGGGCTGTTTGAAAGTAAAAAAACTGTGAAATGGTGTTCTGATTCTGCTAATGTGTACTATCAGTGGATGCAATTGTTTGCTGATAAATTGCTACTGAGGGTGATTGATCTATTTATTTGGAGAAGAGGGATTATGTTGAGATGATATTGGTTCTGGTTTGGAGAATGAGCAAGGTAGTACAGATCAGAGTGGTACAATAAGATGGTGGTTTGAATGGATTTGTAGGGGTTGGCAGTAATTTCATTGATGAGTGATAGGTGGTTTGTATCAGTATTTTTTTAATTGGTGATTTTTTTAGGTCTTCCAGGTTTTCTCTTGCTTTCATTAGGAGTTGGGTGTGGAGAGGAAAGTGGCATAGATTACAGGCTTGGTGCAATTGTTTCATGATATTTATTGGAAGTTTTATTTCTTATGATGTGTTGATTCTATCTGTGTTTTGATGCAGGTCCATTTCAAGAGGAGGCTGGGCATTTGTGCTTTAGTCTGGGTAGAAGGTTGAGTAGATTCTGGATGGAAGTTTGACTATATTCTGGATGGAAGTTTGATTATGCATATACAATGGGAATAGACTGAGAAATATTTTCTAGTGTGAGTGTGGAATCCATTGATATGAATTGTATATATGGGGTGGGAGGGGGCTAACAAGAGGTAGTTCAGCCATCAGGCTATCTGTTGTTGCAAGCCCCAACTGAGGAGTGGTCAGAATCTAATTGGTGGCTGGTTGTTTGCAGAGTTGTTGATGAAGGTGGGACTGGTAAGTTGAAGCACTAAGATGCAAGATGTATTCTCTCTCCACAGGCATAACATTGAAGTTTCGGACCATGAATGTATAAGCTTAAAGTTACCTCTTGGTCAAGAATTTGAGTAGGGATGATGTTTGGGTCAATTGCTAAATGCAGTTGAATTTTTAATTTTTAGCTGTTGCCTGAAACAGGTACAGGGGCATCCTTGAAAAGAATTGAGAGTTGTATCTGAAATAAATATTCTTCACCACCCAGTGATGCAATTGTTACAATTTGAGTCACCTGTTATCAATATGTAGTTTTGGAAGTGCTCCCTTTGGATAATCTCGGAAAAATTCAATTGCTGAAGTATCTAGGATTTGGATGATCAGCAATTCAACTGATTGAATCCCATACCCCATATATTGTAATGGCATCATAGAGATGTTGCTAAGGGAACTTGTAAAGAGATACATTCATATCAATGACAGATAGCACCAGAGAACTGAGTAAAAAAATCTCTTAAATGTTGTGTAGGGATAGTGTTGAGAAATCTGTCACTAATATTTGTTAGTGTTTCTGATGTCTCATCATTGGTTTCAGGGAGATGGAGTTGTTATATATTTAAATCCAAATCTGTGATGTCATATAGAATAGTTTATTATTATTTATTTTCCTTGTTCTCAATGAAATAAAAGTTTTTATAATTAAAAAAATGATCAAACAGGAATGTACAGCCAGTATTATTTAAATTATATACACCTGGGTCTCGTTTTATGTGGTAGATGAGTTCCACAGAAAACTCGCATTAAAAAAGACTTAACTTACCTTGAAAAATGGGGGATAGGTTCTGTATTTTTCAGAAGTCACATAAAAGCAAAGCAACAAGGAAAAATTACTTTAAAATTCGCATTAAAAAAATAAGCAAATAAAGTATGACTAATAAAAAATTTCAAATATTTGAAAAAAAAAAATACAAGATTACCTTTTTTCCTTTTTTTATTATCTACAGTATTTAATTTTACATTTTTCATACATATTTTAATTATTATCACTAGCATTCATTTGTAAACTGATAAGAAATCAGATTTGATGTGGCGCAATGTGATATATTGTGACTTCACCTTAAACAAAATCAAGAATCTCTCAGCAATTATGCCCAGAGAAACCTGTTAGCCACTTTATTTTTATTCGTGATGTGAAGTACAACTAGTGCCATTTTCAGTCTTGTGCTGTGTTAATGGTTTTCTGTTTTTATATTAAAAAATGAGATTGTAATCAAAACAAAAAGATTATCATTAGAAAGATTATTTTCAGTTTATAAAATTTTCATTTTTTATTTTAAAAATCTAAAAGTTTATTTATTTCTAAAACAGGCAAAACTCACTATATATATATATATTGCCACACACAGCAAGCTAGAGTAATCAATGGATGCCAGAAGGCTTTTGCATAAAATCCCCATCTAGTGCCCACTCATCCAATATCCCCAGCCTTAAAAACAATATTATTTATTTCTGTTACATATAACAAAATACGTTTTAAAAGTTTAAATTTTTTGAATATTTATTGTGATATTTTTATATGTAAGTATAAATCTATTATTATTATTTACTCATTAGTATAAATAGGTTATTTACATACAGCTTCATGCCATATTCACATTAGCTGCTAATATATGCTAATATAACGTTATATTTTTGAAATAAGAAAAAGTATTTCAAGTCAAAATAAGTTATTAATAATTTAAATTTCTTGATATCTAATAAATATAGTGAAATATGAAAGATATTAAAAAGAAATGTGAATCGCATTACTTCAAAATCGTATTAAAATAATCCACATAAAACGAGACCCAGGTGTTTTAAGATTGATAACTTTTGTTATGTGTGCAAACTTGTGTTGGAAAGTGGTGTTTAAAATTGGTTATTATAATTCATAATTAAGAATATAGTTATTATAAATATTTCTATGTTTTATGGATCTTAAAATTTCAGGCTCTTTGTTATGTTTAGCTGTTATGAGGCATCTGAGTGATATAGTTTAAAAGGCTACATTTATCACTACTGTCTTATGTTATTTGAAAGTATTTTTAAAAACAAGGTTTTTTAATTTTGTATTATATATTATGAGTTTAACTCTAATGTTTATTAAAATTGCCTTTAAGTTTTGTAGCTATAGGTAAGTTAGAAGTTTTTATGAGGAATATGAGGAATATTTCCACAGCGATGAGTTTTAAATGTAATATCCTATTGTTGTTTAGTAGAGAGAAGCTCCTAACAACTTTACACATTTTATTCATAATTTTAACCTGGATAAGCATCTTTTGTAATGCCACATGTAACTACGTTAAACATATTTTAGTCTCCATGGCTATAAATATTTTGTTGTAGTATGGTATAATCCCACAATAGAGGGAAGGCCTCTTGATAATTTGCATTTTAACCTCTAGAAGACAGGTATTTTATAATGCCATATATATTTATATAGATCTAGTATATAGGGTGGATATTTTATTATCTTTGTAAGAAAATGAATAAAGTTTTCATAAATGAGATACATATTTTGGAGAGACTGACTGTACAATAATAAAGATCAGATAAAACATTGTTTTACATTAATTACTTAATAATTAGTTAATAGTGAAGTGCATTTAATACTTGCATAACAACCTTCTCCAATGAATTTCTTGACTAACAACAAGTATAGATACACATAAACATTTTTTTAAGCATAGTATAAATTTAGATAAATCTTTTATATTTAAAAGGCATTCAAAATCTTTTTTATATAAATTGATTTTATATTTATTAAATTATTTTGACTTTTTATTTTTCATATTTTAGCACTCGTGATCTAATTTGTATTTTACAGATCATATGATATTATCTTATTACTTTCATTTAAAGCTACACTGATTTTAGAAATAATGTTATTGATATTAATCGCTAATCTAGCACGTACAATTTAAATATTAATATTTAATTATGTACGATATAGTTTGGATATAATAAAACACTCTTTGTTATCCATTTGCATGCAGTATAAGATTTAGAATTAAAATAATAAAATTGTTAGTTTTATTTGTTATATTCAAATATTTTAAAACCCTGAGATAAGCTTGGGTGATATTGTTATATTTGAAATCTTAGACTAAATCTGCTAACTATATGAATATCTATATACTTTCTTTTGAATTGCAGTTATTTATATTGATATCAGAACTCTGAAATAATATTATTTCTTAATACACATTTTAATATTTATACATATTGGATTACATAAGAGAGTTAATATTTGCTTGTTACTGGCTAAACTAAGAGTTTCATCGGTTACAATTTTGGCTAGGTAACATTGCTTATTTTCATCAACTGCAATATATATA
>JAQFVV010008217.1:0-37559 GCA_028023455.1 Epiperipatus broadwayi
GACTTATATAACCTACTTTTTAATAAATCAAAATTATGTGAACATATACATAATCTATAATCTTTTATTTATTTGGGAATGAGTTATATATATAATACGAGCATTGTACTTGTGGTTTAAAATTAGGCGGGATTTTCGGTATAAAACTGTATTGCAGACACACTACGATAGATTGGGGTTTAAACTAGGGTATGAGGGTAGGAAGTATGTGAGAAAAGGTGAAACGAAGATCTGCAAAGCAGACCATACTGTTTCAACAATAAAGACTAGTGAGCATTAGTGAAATTTATCTCTAAACTCATTTAATGATTAAGTTCACATAGCATGCTATATTAGTCATTATTGAACATGCATTAAATTGAGCTTCTGAAGAAAAAGGAAAAGGGATTAGGAAGCAAATGGTAAGCTAATAAAAGTAAAATACAGTGTGTATGGGAAACTTGTGTTAACATAGGATTGGAGAACTTGATTAGATATAAAGGATAAAATAATAAAATTATATTCTTTACATGGTTTATGCAGTGGTTGCATGGCTGAATTTGGAGCTTGAAGTCATAGATCATGATTTTGTTCCACCTCATTTGGGTTCAAATTTCTTATGAATTCCTGAGCAATGAACCATTTACTAATTAATTTTTTTATAGCAATTAATAAAATGTTCTAATTAAAATTAGTCATATATATTATAACCAGTTGGATTACATAGCACACAATAATATAACGTGTGTGCACAAATGTATATAAAATAAAGGAAAAGTAAAAATAAACACAGACATAAATTTTTGTAGATATTTTTCTACATTTCCTGGAGTAAAATAATAATAAGTAAAGAGTTCAATAACTCTGATTTAAAATAAACTTGTATTATGAAGTAAACATTTAAAAAGGTCTAATAAATATTATTATAATTCTGATTTTGAGTTTAAAAAGAAGCTCTATACATTATCTATGTAAAAATTTCTGTTGTCTATTTTGAAATCTTTTTAATTAATTAAACTGACAAAAATTCTAAAAAGTAGCTTTTAATTAAAAGTGATTTGAAAAGACTAAAACATGTAGATCTCACCCTTGGTCAAATTCCAAAGGATTAAAGTTAATTGAAATCAAGTTTTTCCAATTACACTCTGATAAAAATTTCAAGTTTGTTTTCAAAAAAAGTAGACAGATTGAAAACAGACACTGTGTTTTTATTATTTGGCCCAACCAAGATTATAAAAACTGTTAGTTTTGACTTGTAGCTTTTGTAAGAGCTGACAAGAAGAGTCTGTTTTTAATATTTTGAGCAGGTGGCCAAATTGTCCAGCTGCAAAATTTGGATAATTTTTTTAAAGACCGTTTTTTTGTGAAGCAGTTATTTAAGAGTTAGCTGCAAATTTTGGTTTAAATTTTTGAGGAGCCATTGGCTAGAAGTTTTGCTGTAGTTTGCAGTACTGCTGAAGGTGGTTTTCTAGAGTTAGAGAATGAACATGAAATAATTGAAGACTAGATCCAGGAGCTGCTACTACTTTCCTTCACGGGAGTTTTGATTCACTTCTGAATCAATAACCTCAACAAATGAGGACATAATAGCTTGCTGAACTGAAGCTTATGAAATCCTAGACTGGAACCAACTGCAAAGCAACTCTTACCTGGACTATACTGATGTAAACCAGCAAGCTTACCAAGAGAATTTCTGAGATGGGTGAATAATTAATTACATGTATGCTGCATCATATATGTGCAAAGAAGTACAGATAGACAAATATAAAATGAGATTATGATAATTAATTAATCAACAAGTACGTGTCAAACAAAAATTGATTTTAGTTTGAAAAAAAAAAGAACTTATAAACTGATAACTAATTTTAAATTATATCTATGTTTTGTTTGTACACACATATATGTTGGAAATTTATGTGTTTTCCAAATCGAATTAATTATGAAAATATAATATCAGTATTGTAATAAATTAAAATAGGACATATATGTAAAATTTAATTATTTTTTGTCATTATTGAATATCAATTGAAACATATTAATTGTATATTAGAAGTCATGTATCTGTGTGCACATACATATAAATCAATGTAACAATTTAAATTTTAAATAGTAATTATGTAAATTGAAATTTGATCATTTAAAATTTTGTATAATAATCAAAATCAAAAAGCTTATAGGTGTGTAGTCTTATTTTTATAGATCTTAATTTCAATTTTTCATTATTGTTATTAATAAACTTGTATTCAATTGTTAAAAATTGTTCCATCATCTCTTGGTCACCAACAGTAATAGAGTTTATGTTCTCTGAGTTAGATTCCAGCATGGGATGAATATATAAATGGGGATGCATATTTAGTGCTTTTGGGCATCCGGAGATGATCAATCATCATCCTGATTGGTGCAAAAGAAAATACTCTTTAAAGCCCATGCTCTATCATTTATTTTAGTGTTATTAGAAGTTAAGTTTATAGTTGTCCTGAGCATTGATGGTGATCAGCATGTTTTTGTATCCAGCATTATTGTTTACATTTTCTGGTTATGTATTCTAATGGATTAGCACTTAAGTGGTGCATCCAAGTTATGTTTAAATAATTGTCCAAGCTGACAAAAGCTCAATAATTAGCCTGATCTAAAGAAGACCTCTTTCCAATCCAGTCACAAGATTGACTGTTGATTTATTGTATTGATTTATTTTAATTGTTGATCATTCATGATGCTGAATGGTTTATTTTGAGTATAACTGATAATTACTTTTATTTTTTATAATTCTGGTTGATATATGGTTGATGCTCTTCTGATCTCTCAATGATCTCTCTTGAAGATTCTCTTGATATCATGCTCTCCTTAAATATATCTTCCCATAAATTTACTTTGGAGTGATGATGATTTGCCATCATCCCAGGTATGAGCACCATCATTTTTCTTCCTCCACCCCATCCTGTTACAATATATAAATAAAAACTTTATCACACCACATACCTTAAAAATATAAATTAAATTATGCCACCACCTACTTTCCCCAATAAATAAATTTCAGGCTGATCCAGAATTTTTCAGTTCACCATAATATAATTTCCTTCATTATTTTTGTTTAGTATTTATCAATAACAAATTACTACAATTTAATATACAAATTAAAAAGTGTATGAAATACTTGAATGAGAAGCTATAAAGATTCCAAAAATTATTATACGCTAAGCACTTTCGAGGCCATTTGCCTCATATTCATAGCGGTAATGCGAGATGCAGAACGAGGAAATAGGGCAAAAAAACAAAGCGGTATGTAAAACGTATGCAAATGAGCTAGATAGTCCAATGTTTGGACATGTCAAAGCAGGTATCCCATCTATTGATAGCATTATTATTACCATTAATGAAGTATGCTTCTCTGATTTTCCGCTTGATGTCATTTTTCTCAATGCCGACTATTTTGGGGTTGGAGGATTCAAACACATGTCCTGTCTTTTTGGAATGTTCTAAGAATGTTGATGAGTTATCGTTATTTTTCTTTGCATTTTTGGAATCTTTATAGCTTCTCGTTCAAGTGTTTCATATGCTTTTTAATTTGTATACTAAGTGTTTCATATGCTTTTTAATTTGTATACTAAATTATCGAGGGAGAAGTTTAAAATCTTTAATATTTTACAATTTAATGTACAAGTGTCAAATTTCTTGCCCTCAAACAATTGATACCATTGCCTTCTCATAAATTATATTAATGATTATTACATTAGACTGAAGATCATATTTTAAACCCAGATATCAAATTTAAATTTAATGAAAGATTTATATATATTTTTTATTAGGCACAATTATGGGATATCAATACTCCAATTATTATTATGTGTAATACTGTGGATTCTAAGCCATTACATATTTTTCAGATACACAAATAAAAATTTCAGAAGGAAGTAATTGATTCTATAGTGCATTTGTACTAAATAAGAAGATTTCAGTTAGATCAGATTATAATCTCTTACATGTCTTAGTCATCTTTATTTAGTGTTTATCAGTATCAAATTATTATATCTTTATGTACATGTATAAAATTTCTTGCACTCACATATTTTATATATCCACTTTATATAAATATATTTATTTAGTTATTAAACAACAGTTATTAAAAACTAACAATACCATAATTTACCAAAACTGAATTAATTTCAGAATAAAATGAAAGTAAAAATAAACAAAAAATAATAAGAAAATACAAGTAAGAAGTAAGAGAAGCAAAACTATAGAGTTAAAGTTAAATATGATTATGAATGATAATATAGAATATGTATATTAATATGTATATAAAAGAGTGGTTATATGTTTAAAAATTGTAGCTCTGATGAAGACTGCAGGACAGTTGAAACTGTAAGCAAAATAAAGAAGGAATTATAAAAAAAGATTGCATTAAAGTATATAAGAGATGATTAAAAAATTTTAATATATAAGAAAAGAAATGCAAAAAAAGTAAAGGAAAAGATATAAGAAAAAATTTGTTTGAATACTAGATTGGTGTTTAATTGTAACTAGGTATTTTTTTAATTCAATTGCTATATGCTGCAATATAGCAAATAATGTTTAATTTTGCATGTAATTCCTATTTCATGTCATTATATTGCATGATTTATTGCAGCAGCAGAGGATCAACCATTGGATCAAATGTTCCTCCTATCAAGTCCAATTCTGACAATTGCCCAAATTTTCAATGAACTTCTAAGTAATAAAGCCACTAAATTATGTATTTTATTCTGCTTTATTTAATTCAATAGAAGATCATATAATAGGAAGTAAAGACTCTGGAATGATTTTAGTTCTGGCATCTTCAGTCTTTAAGGTCTTATGAACTCCAGAACAATAAAATAACTCACTTGCTTTGTAACCTAATTACATTTTACAGATTAAAGATACAATACCAATAATTACTTATAGATCAGTAAGGTTTAAAAACTTGCCTGTACTTATTTTATTTTGACATTAGTATACTTTTCTAGTTGATAAGATAAATATTTAGAATTCAGTTTTTAGCATATTGACTACACAAAGCCATTGGAACAGGCAAAACTCTATATACAGTAGTGACACTCAGTGCAAGCCAGAGTAATCAATGGATGCTAGAAGGCTTGTTCATAAAATCACTATCTAATGCCTATTCATCCAATATCACCAGACTAGTTTCTAGCTTGTGGCTTTCATCAGTGAGGAGCTTTGGATCTGAGATCACTACACCTAGATCTTAGGATCTAATACAATCCTCCAGCAGCCCCCTTTTATCTCTACTTAACTACAAAACTAAGAGAATAAAACTGAAAACACAATATTTTCAATCCAAGCTTATTAGCTTATATAGTCACATAGGTCTGAACTCAGTTCAGTACCCATACATGTTGGTGTCTTTGGTTTTTTAATACCATAGCCACCTCTATCCTATTAGGCAGGATTGTTATAAAACCACTAAACATCACATGATCACTATTTCTTATGCTTGCTCATAACTTATTAAAACAAACAAAACTCTTCATACAGTAATGCCACTCAGTGCAAGCCAGAGTAATCAATGGATTCCAGAAGGCTTATGCAAAAATAAAAAGTTCATCTTCTTGGATTCTTGATTTATAGTATTCTGGTGATTGTGATATTTTTTGCCAGTCCAAAAGTCACTTTGGACAGGGAATGTACTTAATAATTTGAATGCAAAATTTAAAGCCATTTATTTATAACTGGTTAATAATTTGATGTTTTTTGTTGGAAACTGGTGAGAGTTTTTTTAAATACTCATCTTCACCATTGTATAAAATCTTTATTTTCTATTTAAACTCAATAAGTTGGACTTGATTGCTTTTTAATTTAATATTATAAATGAATAATGTTCTAAAAAATCCCATTTGATTTTTTAAATACTTAAAAACTGACTTGAAAATCAATGTACTACATAAATCATAAAAAAATGTCAGTGTTAATACTGTTTCTATGAGATGAATGAAATATTTTTTATGTTCAGTTTTTTCTTGTAAGTTAATGAAAGCAAATTTATGATAGATCTATTGAGTTCTGCTACAATGTCTGACATTTTTTATAATAATTACAATATTGGAAGGATTTTAACACCTTATCAATTTTGACAGATAATGACATAATATTTTATTATATTATGGTCAAGTTAATTAATTTTTATTTCTAAAAATAATAGATAAATGAATAAATTGAAAGTTTACATGTGTATTTCTTTTTGTTTCAAATAATAATCAACAAATTAATGTGTAAAAATAATCAAAAATATTTTATAAACCAGCAAAAAATCATATTTTGTTTTTAACAAAATCTTTATATGAAACCTTGAACATAAGGAAGTGAATTCCCATAAGGCATTTTTCTATGTCAAAAAATGTGGTATTTATTAAATCTAAGTGGACTCTCATTTAGATCTAAGCCAACTGTCCATAATATACTCATTTCTTCATTTTTTTAAAAAATGTCAATAGAACATTATGATAAAATTATATTCTAAAACAGCATAGACCAATATCACTTACAATAATGTCAATACAGCAATTTAAAACTATGGATCAATGATGCTATTTAGAAATAAACAAGGATCATTTTGTAATGATCAGGAAAGCAGTTTCAAAGAACTCAAGTTATTTATCAACCAGTGAAAAAAAAATCCTTACAACTTTTAGCTTGGGTAGTTATCAACTTGAGAATGAAAATTATTTTAAATATATTAGTAGCTTTATAATAAAAGGATGGATTTAAATGTTGAAGTAAAACATAGCCCCCACAAGATTCTGTTTAACCACTTAACATCACATGATCACCATTTCTTATGCTAGTGCATAACTGTTATTAACATAGGCAAAACTCTCCATACAGTAGTGCCACTCAGTGCCAACCAGAGTAATCAATGGATGCCAGAATGCTTGTGCATAAAATCCCTATCTAGTGCCTACTCATCTCGTCAGTGAGGCACTAGATGGAATTTTATGCACAAGACTTCTGGCATCCATTGATTACTCTGGTTGGCACTGAGTGGCACTACTGTATGGAGAGTTTTTCCTGTGCTAATAAGATTCTGTTTAATAAATTAAAATATAAAGCATTTCACTTCAAAAAATAACTGCTGTGTTTAAGTTATCTGTGTTTAGAGCTATTATTTCAGCTAATTTATTGACGTCAGACTTGGACACTCTATTGATATAATACAAAGGCATTAGAGAACTGTAATTTAAGGGTTCTCCTTAAAATGTTAAAATATTATGACAATAAATCAATATGTTCTTCAACTTACTAGATGTTAAACTATAAAGCATACTGATGTAAGATCATGCCTTCATTAAATTTGCCATGTAAAACAAATTAGAAATGCAATACTCTCTAAAAGAATGTTTTATGATAAGCCTGAGTATGATTTTCATGGGAGAGATAGATTACATCTATGTTATAAAGATTATCTTAAAGATATTTTAAAGAAGTGTGATTGATTGGTAAGATATTATAAAGAATAAAATACATTGGAAAATTACAATTAGACATTTTATTGAAATATTAAAAAAATATATTGAAGAAATTAAAAGATGGCATCTCAAAGTAGCAAATAAATAAAAAAAATGGACAACTATGCCATGTTATGTATGTGAATCCTTTTGTAGTTCACAGATTTGGTCTGTATAGTCATTGCAAAACTTATTTTTAGAAGTTTTTTCCTTTCTTTAGATTTGAAATGGCCATACTCATTTACAAGTGGATGCTTTATGTACACATATGTATATACTTATTTATTTATTGTTTATTTTTATTTGCAAAGTTGATATTTTATTTTTATTTTAATTTATGGTTCTAAAGGTATTTATAAAAATATAAAGCTAAAATAAAAAATAAGTTTAAATATATAAACAACTGAAGTAAAAACACTGGGGAAAAGGATTAATTAAGGTACAGAAGCAAGTCAAAAAAAAAAAAAGAAAACCTCGGAACACTTAAAAGTTAAATACATCAATAATTTTAATATTTGTATAATTTTTGAAATATGAATTTTTTTTCTCTCTAAAATACAGGCTCTTTCATACCTGCCTTTCCATATGGAATATATAGGGGGTTTGAACTCAAACTTTCACATGACCCTCAACCATCCATGCTATCTCATACTACTGCTACACTTGATCACACACATGTGGAAAATATAAATAATCACCAATATATTTATTTCATACTAAACCAGGACTCATCAGTTGGTCCAGATTATCATCTCCACACATATATACAATCAAAGCTCAGCTTATATTAAGATAGCCAATCTTCATACTTTAATGGACAGGCTTCAAACCACTCCACTCCACAACTCTTCAGCTGTTCATTTTGTATAATTGCAAGCATGTTTTAAAATACGCTGCAATTCAAAAGAGTTAATTAAACAAAGGTAATATGATCATTAAATTCAATCTTGCAAAGTAGAAATGATTATTTTATTTTAAACTTAAAAGTTATCTTACCCTAAACAATTAGTACACATAAATATAACATCTTGCTAAAAAACAACAACACTAATATATTTTCATATATAATAACGAAACACTATTATATAAATAGTTAGAACAGCTGATGTTAAATGTTGTGAATAAAGATTACTCAAGGTTTTGATCAAAATTAAAATTCTAGTAAAAGATTTTTGTTATTTAACATCTGCTGCTCAAATTGATTCTTTAATGTCACTAAGTTATTTCACCTGCCTTTGGGAATAAAATTTAAAATGTACACATATCACATAAATATCATTATATATTGTTTTGTTTATTTGGATATTAAACATGTTTTTTGAAAGTTGACTTTTAAGTTATGAATAAAGTATAAAATACTAACCTTGATGATTAAATTTCCTGTTATGTGTTTATATTTATTTAAATAGCATTTAAGGTGTAGTATAAAAACAACTTTATAATCTGCAGTAGATGTCAAATATTATTAATGTATATAAAGTTTTGGATGTAATTATATATATTAAAAGAGGGATAACATTATACTTAGTTAATAAAACTGTTCCAGGTGGAAATTACTATTCTGGTCCACGTTTTCTGTTATTTTTCAAGCTTATTAATCTTTAAATAATATTTATTTATAATATTTTATACTGCTAGTTCAAAATGTTTAAAAGCATTCTTCGTTTTAAACACAGGCACACACATATATATATTGAATTAAATATGTATATAAAGTCACGTGAAAATAAACAAGACTATTGAACAGTTCTCTATCTGCTATGTTCAATAATTTTTAACAGCAAGAAAATGGACTATTTCTTCTTATATAAAAATAATTAAAATATAATAAAAAATGATCAATTTTCTTGCTATAAAACATATTGAAACTGACAGCTAGAGTGCAGTTGAACTAATAATTAAATGAGGTTGATAATTATCACATAACTTGATTTTTATCTTATTATTTATCATACATATATATGAAATATAACCAATGCATAGTGCTAAACTAGTATTTATTGCAACCAAATACCACAGTAACTTATATATACAATTAATCAGCAGATAAAAAATGATCCTTTTCCATCCGGCCATCTAATCTTATAAAAAGACTAATAATCAAATCTCATAACAACAGAAGTACGTATTTAAATAACTAATAATATTACAATTCAATTTCCATTTTTAAAATATTAATTTCTAATGGTTTTAATAATCTTATAAACTTTCACTACGTAAACATAAATATAGGGGATTTGAACTCAGACTTTCAAGCACCCACCAACTATCCACACTATCTCATACAACTGATATACATGACTACACACATATAGAAAAGATAAATAATCAACAATAAACGTATTTCATGCTAAAACAGCAATCATCACTTGGTCCAGATTATCATCTCCACACACACACACACACACACACACACACACACACATATATATATATAACCAATATAACAAAATATAACACAATGCATAATGCTAAATTGACATTTGTTATAAACAGATATAACAAAATCGATGTATACAATTAACCTGAAATACTACTAATTAGGCAGATATATGAATTAACTTTTATTCTGCCTGATTATACATATAAATAGGCTGCAAATCAAACAATACGACAAAGGGATGAACATTAGTTAGAAAATTGAGTTTATTATTGAGATAATCTTAGAGTATTTAAATATTCACTCCTGTTGTTATGGTGTCTGATTTTCAATTTATATAATATAAGCTTAGATGAGTAGAAAAAAATTGGGCTATTGTCTTCTAACAGTATTTTAGATTCTATAATAGAAAGTAGTGTCATTGGTTAATTGTAAGAACATAGTTATAATATATATACACATGCACACATTCAAAAAAATCTCAGATTATTTTTTAAAAAGATGAAGAATGAAAATATTGTATTGGGGAAATGAATAACGCCAGAAAAAATATTAAAAGACTATTCAATGATTACTTGCACTAAAATGCAGGCCAAATATAACTTCACTGAGTGATTTAAATATAACTGAGATTGAATGTCCTTACCACTTACGTGCATTGGTTCAAGTACATAATCACAGACATATACTATCTCTACATATCTTTTTAAAGAATAACATTAATATTTTCAGTATTGTTTGAGAAATATACAAATTCTGATTTAATAATTAAAAAGTCCTACTCCTATTATTTCAAAATTTTTATGTGCATATATATAATAGAATACCTCTGGTACTTTAAATATAAATAACATTAAGTATAAAATCCGTAATATCATACAGTAAACATTTAAAATACTCTTTAACCAGGAATAAGTGATCAAAATATATATATAGAATACAAGAATAAATGGCTGCTTTATTCTTGGTAAATTTTGATTTACACTTGGTTAGAGAGTATTTTAAATAATGGAGTTGCAAACTACACTATATTTTATTAAAGATTACTTACACTATATATATATATATATAATGTATAGTAGTATGTCTTGTTGATAAACACTTAAATAGACAATATTGCTTAGTGAACTGCAAGGGTGCTGTACTTTTTACTATGCACACATATATAATGTACTTTTTATATGTATACTACACATATATAAACATTTTTATAAATAATAATAATATAGTTATTAATAATAAATTGATGAAATACATTTATATCTATTTTAGAGTGTATGAATTCACTCATACATTGATTGAAGCAATAAGAATAATAAAAAAAACCCTCATATTTTTATTTTTAAAATAGTGAAATGTCGATATTTGACATTATTGAATAGCCTCTTGGCCATTTCTTTTTTCAATAACTTTTTTCTCTTATAGAAACATAATAGATGTGTGTTTTTATCAAGAAATTATCTAATTATTAATGTTTTTGAACCAATATTAACTTTAAGTATGTTCTAGAACAGGGTTGGGGAACCTCTGGCCCATAAGCCAAGTCTGGCTCTTGAAAGCTTTCAATCCAGACCCCAAACATTTTGAAAAATGCATATAAAATAGACCTGTACACAACTTCTATTTAAACATACATGTAGTAGAGTGCAAATATACATGCAAATATTGAATTAAAGAGTTAAGTAATATTATTTGTTATTAATTAAAGAGAAAGGATTTCCACCTTTTAATATATGTGCAGGACTGATCTTATAACAACTTATGACATTGTTGGGTTATTATAAGATCACTACAGCACATATTAAAAGGTGAAAATCCTTTCTCTTTAATCAAAAGTTAAGTGAAATAAAATATTTATTTTATCAAGTACATATCTTCTCTCTTCAACCTTTATAATAATTCTATTTTATTAAATCAGGAATAAACTAATTGAATTTTTGTTCAAATATAGTAGGACTAATTTTTAAATTGATAATTTTGCGTGGTCTTTTTGCGTGGTCCATGAATGAGATTGTAAATACCCAAATGATCCTTAGTGGAAAAAGATTCCCCAACCCCTGTTCTAAATTTTTTTTATAACTTTTAGCAATTGCTCTTAAAAAATAATTTATTACACACATCAAGTTTGGAAAGGGTAATAAAGGAAAAATAAAATATATGTACTTTTAACATAAAGCAAAAAATCTTATTAATATATGTAATTGGTAACACTATTCCAAAATAGAAAAACAGTTACTGCTATATTAATATATATATATATGCTCTGTGCACAGATAATGAAGCTATTAAACGTAAGTAAAATTATCAAAAATTACTGCCAAGTGCTTTTGAGACAGTTTATAGTCCCATATTCATGGCTACTATATGGGACTATAAACTGTCCTGAAAGCGCTTGGCGGTAACTTTTGATAATTTCACTTACATTTAATAGTTTCATTATCTGTGCACAGAGCACATATATAAATTGATTTCATACACTAATGAAGTAAAGCCTTAACTATTACTGCTATATTATAAAATTTATTTACAAATTTTATATATATTTTTTAAAAAATGTGATTGTGTATGGCACTCACAAAAGAAAAATGGCTGCTGAATATCATAAAATTTGCTAATTTTAAGATTTGTTTTGTTTATTTATTTACATTATTTTTTGAATAGTACATAAATGAAGTCATAATATTAATATATTTATTATATATTACTTTATAGAATGCTTTTTTATAATCTACAATACACTATGACAGTTTTGACTGCCTCAGCAATCTTTTTCAGAACTTTTACTTAGATTTGGAAATATAAATAGAAGTTCTGAAGAAGATTGCTGGGGCAATCGAAACTGTCATAGTGGATTATAGATTGTAAAAAAGCATTATGTAAAGTAATAAAGAATATATATTACATTAATATTACATGGATTTGGCAATTGCTGTATGAGTTTATTTTCAAATAATTAGTTTTAATTTTGTGTGGGTGTGTGCATATATATTTGTGAATTAATTTTAATTGTGAAATAAACTGTTGTTAGTTTTAATTCAAGATGTCAGTGCTTTTTTATTTAACAACTTTCATTTACAAATGGCCCTTTTAGTATATCAATTACTGTTTTAAGTAAAGAGACTGTTTAATCACTGGCCAAAAATGCTGGAATGTTTTATATATTCAGAGATCCTGTTTTGAAATTGATTCATTTAGCATGGCATCCTGATAAAATAATAAAATGTATTATTTTTTTTATTTAAATTGAGTTATTGCTGAGTGAAAAGGAAAACTATTTCAAAATACTAGATTGATTTTTGGAAATTGACTATTAAATATAACCTGTATTAGGTTGACTCATCTCCATTATTATCTACTTTAGATGTGACTATGAAATATACACTTGTTTGCTTCTATTTAAAATTATTCTCTCAAGGTTATTGGTTCAATTAAATGACTTCCCAAATGTGGTTGAATTAATTCATTTTACCTAGGTTATTGGTACAATATATTTGGTTAAAATTAACTTAGAAAAGATATATTTTCTGAACTCATCCATGCATTAACAGTACTAATATAAGAATGCTTTGGCTAGATCAATCTGGAATTGTTTGGGTAAGAAATGATGCTTAAAAAATGTAGAAGTATTGAGATAAGCACATAAAGCAAGATTAAAAATCCAGCTAATATAATTATTTTTTTAAATAACAAGTCATTAGAATTTATTTTACTTATATAAAAGAGACTACATATAGTATTGGATATATTCTTAAGTGCTGTAACATAAAACTATACAACAAATAAAAAAAATAATAGCATTTATTGAAACTTATTTGATATATCTGGAGACTCAGGACATTTATGAAATTTGCATGAAATTTGTAGGGTCTTTTATAAAATATACCATGGTAATGGAGACTATTATATAAAGCAGAACTTATTATCATCAATATTTAATCACAATGTAGGTTTTTCTAACACCAGGATTTTATCCAAATACAAAATTAGACAGGTCATCAAGATTCATAGGTTTCAAAGGTAACTTTATTAAAAAACAATTGATTACATTGGTTGTATACTATATATTGTGTTACATAGTTATTTCATTACAGTCTGTATGTTTCAAAAAGTCTCTTTGTATTTCATGTCTCCTTGTATGCCATGTTCATCATATTGGATTCTCAATGTTTCATCTTGTTGCTTCTTTCTTGTATTGTTTTTGTAACATTGAATGTTTATGTCTGCTTTTGCTTTTTTCTGCTATGTTCTTTATTACAATGCTGCTTGTATTTTATAAAGAGACCATGTTGCTGCAAAGGTGTCAGGCAATGCAAGAAGCCTGTCTCTTTTCCTTATTATTGTAATTTGTTTTTATACATGTTAGGATGTCTTCTTGTATTTTTTCTTAGGGTAAAAGTGCATCTAGTGCACCAGAATGCATATAAGCTGAAAGTGGCTGCCATTATGGTTGGTATTGCATTTCTTTTGAAAGTTTGCAATATCTCGTCTACTGTGGTTCCATTTTTTCTATATCCACCAATTATCATCTGTCTCATGTATTGCTGGTCATCAAGATTCTTAGTAGATCAGATTATAATACCAATCATGATGATACAACTAAATCCATTTCCAATTTGGATGTATTCTTTAAAGCTCATTAATCAAACAATAGCTAATTCTTTGTCAGATTCTTCACCTCTTCTCACACATACCATTTTACTCTTCTTGTTTTATTATTTTTATTGATGAACTTTTTCTGTACCATGTTTGTAATTCCTTTATGATATTTTTTAAAGTAATATTCCTTATCAAGAATAATAGATATATTTCAACATAAATGTCAATATAATTGTACTGCACCACCAACAATTGTATGATCACTTTTGCACACAATAGTAATATCTACTGCAAGCTCTAGTAATCAATAGATGCTAGAAGATTATAGATTATAATCCAATGCCATTCCATTTAATATCACCGATTAGTTTCCAGTTTATGGAGTTCATGAGTGAGAAGCCTTGGATCTAATAGTCTTATAATTAAACAAAAAAGGTAAAGTAAATGCTAAAGAAATTATGCATTAGGCCCAAAGATCTAGATGTTAAACCACTAACATGATCACTATCTCTTATGCTAGCACATAACTGTTATTAAACAGGCAAAGCTCTCCATACAGTAGTGCCACTTTGTGCCAAACAGAGTAATCAATGGATACCTCACTGATGAAGGCCACAAACCAGAAACTGGTCTGGGGATATTGGATGAGTAGACACTAGATGGGGATTTTATGCACAAGCCTTCTGGCATCCATTGATTACTCTGTTTGACACAGGGTGGCACTACTGTATGGAGAATTTTGCCTGTTTAGATCTAGATGTATTGCTCTTAGATACAAGGCTCCTTACTGATGCAAGCCTTAGGCTAAAAACTAGATTGGGGATATTGAATAAAAATTCATTGGATAGAAATTATGATACACAGAACTTTTAGCATCTACTGATTCCTAGATATCGCAATGGGGCCATATTATTGTGTGGAAGAAAACTTTACTATGTTATAATTGTACTAATAATTATGCATGGATAAATACAGAATATATATGCATATATTAAATATTTTCATGGATTCAAGATGTAAACATATACAGGTTTTTCGTTTTTTAAACTTGAATAAACTTTCAACTATGATGCAATTTTTGAATTAAAGTTCATTGTATATAAGTTACTGTTTATTTTTACATCACATGGTTCAGTTTGAATTATTAATTTTAATTGGTAGTCATTTTATTAGACTATAATTATACTTACATCATAATTTTAATGTTATATATACGTAAATAAAATAAGTAAGCTTGTTTAGAGCTATTAGCAGGCTCTTTATATATTACATATTGGTAATGCAAGCTATATAGATCATGTGACATGCGACTGATTTTTATATATATTGTAAGAGTAACTTATAACCCTGTTCAAACCCACTCTTATGTATCCATCTCAAGTTAAACCTATTAGAAACCTAAACTAAGATAATAGGTTAGATATGCATTATCATTTTTTTTTATGCAAACAGACAGAGAATGTCTGTCTAACCTGATTGACTGAACATGCTCTCAATTGAACCTACTTCCAATAATAGTGTTTCTACTATAGACATTACTGATATGTCTAAGCAGTGAGGCAAGTCCACGATAGGACTAAAAGCAGCTAAGACTACAGACAACTTGAGGCAAGCTGACCAGTATAGCCAGAAGAGTCTTGACTAGAACTCACAAGGCAAGTTAATATATACAGCTGGAAGTAACCTGATCAGCTTATTATTGATGAAGTTGTAAGTAAAATTACATTTATTGATTGTATATAATATGCATGTATATTTGTTCTAATAAATTACGCATATTGACGTGTTTATATTTTTTGGTTTTGAGTCTGAAACCTGCAATTCAGACCAAACACAACACATATATTATATACAGATTTTCTGCTTGCAATGCCCTATATCATTTATTATAAAGAAGCATTAGAAACTTGAAAGCTAAAAAATCACGAAGAACTGCTCAAGTTTGGTACTTCCGGCGCTCAAGCATATTAAAACTCCAAGTGACAAATTTTGTAATTAATTTTATTTTCTTGTTATGCAATAAATTTCGAACATTTTAAAAGCAAAATGTTAACAGCTTATGGAAAGTAATAACTAATATAATAATAAAAAAAATGTTTTCACTGCCATTTTTCTTCTCAGGCAACAATATGAAATATAAAACCTCATTTTCATCATACTACTAAAATGCAAATAAGAATGATACATTTATACACCACATTATTTTTTTCTGAATCTACAATTAGTTGTACAGGGTTAAATATAGAAAAGCAAATACCATTATTAAAAAACAATTTCTTGGATAAACAGAATTTTATCAAAGTTATTTTTAAAATATCATACGCACACGCACGCATATTTACCCATTTCTCATTATTTATATCGCTATCATTCCATTCAGGCCATATAATACTTTTAGAACGTTTTGAATCCATCCTTAAAAAAAAAAAAAAACTATATTAATATATATATATCATTATGTAAAATGAACATTTTAAAATAAACTGAAGTAAAAATTATAGAAACATTAATAATTGATAACAATGATAAATAGTAAAAACGGAGAAGTGCACTAATTTATTATTATGGTCTCATCTTAAACTTGACCTCAATAATTGATTCCTCTAGATTACTACAGCTTTCTAGATCAGATTCAGAAGGTATTAGAAATGATTAATGAAATGATAAAAATGTGAATAAAAACCAATGGCACAAACTGACCAATCAAAACGTCAGTAAATCTGATAGTGGACAATGGGGTGGGGGGGGGCTGGTTATAAAATTGATATCTATTTGAGAGAGGACAAGTTCGCTAGTCTGAAATTATTCTCACATTTAATGCATATTATCCACAGTTTGCAGAATGCAGTGAGGAATATTTAAGTTCAGAATCATAACTCCTCTGTAGCAAACTTCGGATTCCGACCAATTAAAATATGCTGAATTTTAAAATGATTTTAGTACAATGGAGCACATCCAAGCATTGAAAGAAGTTATAGAAAGGACCAATGAGTATGAGTTGGTATTAAGATTTGGATTTTTAGATTATAAAATGGCATTTGATTCTACAAGCATTTCTAGGGGGATTAAACCATTAGATCATCAAAGTATTGATAAGGGATACTATTATATTTTAAGGAATATTTATCAAAATGCAACAACAGTCATTATATTACATGGTTTTACTAAGATTAGCATTGAGAAAAGAGTATAATATGGTGATTCTATATATCCAAAATGTTTTATAGCAATTTTACAAGAAGTGTTTTGTGTTTAAAATAAGAAGCCAAGGAAAATAAAAATAATTGAAGATTATTTAAGTCATTTAGATTTTGCAGAAATGTGAACAGATAGATAGATGTATGTTAGAAATAATTTTAAGAGATCAAAGAGAAAATACATACATGAAAAAACAAAAACTATCAGTGATATTCTTGAGAGAATAAAGAAATTTGAAATTAAAATGAAATGGACATATTGCTAAAAGAAATGATAATAAATGTGGAATTGAAGATTAAATTGGATTCTAATAAATTGCAGAACTAGAAAAAGATCACATGTGAGGTCAATGGATGCAATAACGACATTTGCTGGTGTATTATGGAGAAGCTAGGAAGTGCAGAAATTGTATTAAATTTAAAGAGTTGATTAAAAATAATTAGAAGTTGGTGATAATCGCGATTTTCTTATAAGAAATAATTATTAAACTATATATATAACTTTTCTTTCTCTATCACACACACGCATTTTCTCACGAATATATACTATATCATCATAACAATTCTTTATGCTGCACCTATTTCATTTATACGAATTAATATATTAATAAAAAAATGTAAATAAGTTTAGATGATGAATGTACTCGAATAATTTATTGAGGTTTTACAAAATCAAAATAAAGCTACATTAACTAATCAACATGAATATATGATACGATATTTATTTAAAAAAAAAAAAAAGTTTGCAAAGTTATAAATGAAATGTTAGTAAAGTTTACATTTGTTATTGAACTTTTTTTTTTTTTTAAAAAGTATGTAATCTAAGTTTTTTTTTTTTTAATGAGTAAACAAACGTACCTTAAGTTTTATAATTGTTTATAGCAACAAGGTAACCGAGGAATTACTTGAGTGCCCTCTTTTGATCAGTATTAAAACTAAACAAGTTTTTACTTTTCAATCTTTATTTATTATTCCTCCACCCTCTCATACGTATATTATAAATTACATTTATCCTTATAAATATCGTTTAAATGTATAATTATCGCAAAACTCATCTCTAGAAAAGTTTTCTTTGTCTTTGGAGTTGCAATGACCATACTCGTTTTCGAGTGTCTGCTCATCATCATCATCAATCATTATCAATCCACTGTAGGATGAAGGTCTCTCCAAGTTCAATCCATCTTTTCCTATCTTTAGCTAAAGATAGAAAAGGCTAAAGAGTGTCTGTTATACATATAAATATCATAATTGTTGAGTGATATCGGACAGATCTTATATTCGTAGACCAAAATTAATTAAAATATTGTTTTAAATTAAGGTACACTTTTATTATATATATAATGTTTATTTAATTAAAACATCCAATATATATGAGCTGCTGTTGTTTATATATATAAAATAAAATCATGTCTCAAAAATCCGTATATTAGTTAAAATATAAAATATAGAATGAGTGTCCACGGTCACTTACCAATAAATACTATTGGGGTTAATGTATTATCCTCAAAGCAATATATGTTATATTACCGAACGGCTAATAAAGATTTTTGATTGCCATGTAGGAAGTTAAGGACATACAAGAAATTGATAGACTATTTTTCGTTATTTCTCTTATATACATGATATTTTTTATTATCGAATCTAACAAGACCTCATAACAGTCACATAGTTCTAAAACTATGTAGGATTACTATGTTGGACTATTTCCATCATCTATGAGTGAAAGTTGAATGCATAAAAAATTTTAAACTTTGTTTAAACTTTCCAAATACAAACAACTTGTTAGTAATAACGCACAAATAAACCACAGGTTAGTAATTACACAACTTTGGGAGTAGTATTCTCCACTGTTCTTTAGGTGTTGTCCAACATATCACATCTAATAATATGCACGATTCCTATTTAGTGATCCGTAGACCTATAGATAAATTAACTGTGAATTGTCTTTTTGAGAAAAAAACTTAAGCCTGCTAGGAATATGAAATTTTTTTATCGTTTTATATAACGTTTAAAGCACAGATTATGGGAAATGGCTGATATGTGTACATATTGAGTACTGTCATGAGACACATATAAATATAATGTATTCAAGTAAAAATAAAGCTAAAAAAATAAATTTAATTTACTTATAACAAATAGTGTAATAAATTTTTAACTATTACTCTTCTTATCAACTTTTATTCTATACACATACAATTACATGGCACCATTCCTTATAAATAGAAAAACACAAAACAAAGAATATATTTAATTTAGATTTTATTTATAAAATTTTTGCTAACAAAAGGTTGAATAGGATTGAAAGAATGATTCATCAACGTTTAACACGAGTACAATTTTGGTACACATCTAACATATTTGCAATGCCAAAACTTATTTCACAGCATTCTAATCTGAAAACAAAAGAGAGGTAATATTTAATCTTGTATTTTAAAATGGGATTTAGTACAGTTAGTTGGGAGATTCTTCAGCAGTAGTGGCATAGTGGTCAGCATAGCAGCTGTCCCGGGTTCGCTTCCCGATCAACGCATTTGACCTATGAAAAAAAAGCCATTTGATTTTTTTTTTTATATATAAAAATTAACCATCATATAACTATAATCATAATTTAGCTAGTATAAAAAATAAAAAAATTATATTCCAATAATATTATTTTTATTTATTGTTAAGTGGCAATATTTTTTCCTAAAAAATATATCATTTAATCAATGACTCTAATTTGTACGTATTTTTTTATGTTTTTTTAAAAAAAATCACAGCTTCGAATTGCTTTATTTTTTATTTGTCATCTTATTTAGCAATGATTTTGTATACCTTGTGATTTTCTGCCTACATATCCACTTACATTCTTATGTATTCCTATTCAGTTCACATTTCCACACATCTACTCACTCATGTATCTACTAACCTGTTTTCTACCTATTTACCCACTACTAATCTATTGGTTTGTCTATCCAAATATCTATTTATTCTCATATTTACTTACCTATTTATCTGTCTATCTACCTATATAATTATCTATCTATTTTATATATTTTATTACAAACTACTTATCTACTTTCATTTCTGCCTGCATAACTACATACAAACCTTTGACATATATACATTACTACTCTTTTACTTTTTTATTATCTACCAACTGATCAATCTAAAAACTTGTTATCTAGATATCTCTCTTTTTTCTAACTATCCACTTACAAAACTATTTATTTACTCTATCATTATTTTTCTACTAATTGGTATTACTAAATATATTAAAGTGAAAGTTTTAGGGACAATAACTATTATAATTAATAGAATCATTTGAAATAATAGTGTAGAATGGTAAGATATGTAATTAACAACATTCAGACAAAAAATATTTGCTTTCAAGTTATTCTTTTGCATCTTTACCCAGTTAAAGGCAATTGTTATTTTGCCACAACATTAACAATTATATATTTTTATATCCTACACATTTGTTTCCAAAAAATTTCATAAATTATAATATGTATATAGTCCTTTTTCTTTTACATTTCTCATGCTATGTTGCCCCCTCCCCCCAATAAACCATCTCTGTTTCTGTAGGGATAGATCAATCTCTCTCTTTTATATATTTATGTAATTATAAAATCTACTTTATTATTCTTTTATCAATAGTAAATTTATATTGTTTAAAAATAATTACAAAGGAAAAGTTTGTCAAAAATATTTTAATATTCTACAGTCTTCCACAGCTTGAATTTAGTATTACTTTCAGCTATAATTACTTTATGCAATCATAAAATAATCATTGATTTAAAACTGCATTACTAACACATTTATAATAAGTTATAATCAAAACATTATTACAAATAAAAAATATTTAAAAAAATAGTAAAGAAATGCTTATATTCAGAAAATGCACAAAACATTAAAGAATAAATCTTCAACAATTAAAAATATTGAACACTCATGTTTAGAAATATTTGTTATATTTTCTATTAATTTTTATAAAAAAAAATTTATCAAGCAATATTACAGTTTAATATTTTTTTGCATAATATTTTCTATTA
The DNA here is from genome assembly GCA_028023455.1 of Epiperipatus broadwayi. NCBI lineage: Eukaryota > Metazoa > Onychophora > Udeonychophora > Euonychophora > Peripatidae > Epiperipatus > Epiperipatus broadwayi. Next base: position 21,671 of record JAQFVV010008217.1, read on the forward strand.
TTTTTGTTGCTATGTACATGAAAAAATATATCTAGTCAAGCATTGATGGTCGAGAGGTCAGTGACAGCTGCTTTACAAGCAGTTGTCCCAGATTAGTGGGTTCGCTTCCTGGATGATGCTATGACACATGAGAAAAAAAAAATATCTAATTTCTATTTATTTAAGGTATAACTAAGAATATTTTTAAACATAAATACCTCAAGCTTTCATTTGTGTAATTTGAAGAACATTGGTTTTTTTATTTTTTATTGTATTTATGTGAATAAAAGTGTTTCTTTAATTTTTTTTTTCTATTTTCTTATTTTGTAATTTTAGGTATGTAAGACTAGATAATCAAAATGAAGTGAATTTATTTAATGTATATTTGAAAAATATTGAATGAAATTGATTACATTTAAAATTGAATCCATACAAAATTAAAGCCAAATTTTTTGCTAAAATTATTTGTACATTTTAAAATAATGTTTATCATTTAAAAAGTGAGTGAAAATTGTGTTACAAAATTTGCTACTTCCATATTATGCCATCAGTCAAACTTGTCAGCCATGTTTTTTTTAAATATACATCTTCAGGGGACTCCAATAAAAAAGGAAATAAAATGGCTGATTAGAAGCTATTGTATTTAATATTTACTTTTATTATTATTTTTATTATAAAAGTGAAAAAAATTATATAAAAGTATGAAAATTAATTGTAATTGAAATAAATTTAATAATTTAAACTGCGATAAACAAAATAACAAATGTGGGTTAGTCATGTCAATGGACTGAAATCCCTAGTGGCCTGCAACATCTCCATGCATGCATATTCTTCTTTATGCATAAACATGGACTTTTCAGAAGCACAGTATCCTGTAGCTTTCCAAATACTGTTCTGCACAGTCTTCTGTTAGTGAAAGATCCAAACATTAATCATTTTGTGAAAAAACAAGATAATGAATGTAAATGTAGAATGATAATCATACACTGAATGAAAAAAAAAACATCCCACAATAATGTCAGGAATGTGTTAGTGTTTATCATCATCAACCATTTAAAATCCACTGCAGGATGAAGATCTCTCCAAGTTCAATCCATCTTTTCCGATCTTTATCTTTTCTTCTCTGCCCCTGCACTCTTTCTTATTTCATCCATCCATCTCACAGGTGGTCTCTTTCTGGTCTCTTGGAATCAAGTTTAAGATTTCAATTGTCCATCTATTATCATCTCTTCTAGCAATATGTTCAGCCCAACTCCACTTCAGTCTTTTAATTTTTTCAATGAGGTCAGTAACACCTGTTTGTTCTCTTACCCATATATTGCATTTTTAATCTCTTCTTGTTACTTCTAACATGCATCTCTCCATACTTCTTTGAGTGGTCTGAAATCTCTGTATTGCTCTTCTATTAAGTATCCAAATATCAGATCCATAAGTAAGAACTGGTAAAACACATTTATTAAAAACTCTCCTTTTCAAACACATAGGCATATTTCCTTTTGGTATCAAGTTATTTCTACCAAAAGCACTCCAACCAAGTTTAATTTGATGATTAATTTCATCCATTATATTTTCATATGTATTAATAATCTGACCAAGATATTTGTAACTGTTAATTTCTTCTAACTCATCATAATCAATCTCAATTTTCATATTTTGAGAAAATCCATTAAACATTACTTTAGTCTTTTTTAACATTTATCTTTAGTCCTACTTTTCTACTTTCATCTGATAACTCCTGCAACATTTCCTGCACTCTAAAGCATTATTTATACATTATAATATATCTAAAAAAAGAATTAAATGTTGTGAATTATAGTTAACAGGCATTTATATTTTTAATTTATTAATATTTTTTTCAATTAGCAACTATATTGAGAAAAAACCAACAAATTCTTATACACCCATGAAAATTCATATTAAAAAAAAACATGGCTGCCAAGCTTGACTGATGGGATAATATATAGGTACTCAAGATGTTAATAATTGGGAAGACTAAGTTAAATAAAAATGTATGAAAATATAACTTATATAATTTTTATCTAATTAAAATAACATATTTTATTATTGACTGTAAAAAAAAATTCTTTTATATAAACTCACATACATGGATGTTTTTAAAAACTAAAATAAGGCAAAACACAGTTAAATATGTGGTTAGGAATAAAATGACAAAATGTCTAATAGTAAGTCCAGCACAAGCTAGAGAATAAACAAGCATCCAAATTTTGTTAAACTGGATTCCAAGAGATTGTAAAAGACCCAGAAAGAGACCATATATGAGATGGATGGATGAAATAAGAACGTGTGCAGGGGTGATGTGGAGAAGAGAAGCTAAAGATTGGAGAAGATGGATTGAATTTGGAAAGACCTTCATCCTGCAGTGGATTGATAATGGTTGATGATGATGATTAAATAAAAAAAGTCATTCTCATACCATATATTGGTAAAGTATCTAATAACTTATTGTAAGAAACTTTGCAAAGGTGGCTAAGCATCTTTGAAATCGGAATGTGAGAATAAATATTAAAAAACCTGTTATTCAGATTCATATCCAATAAATTTAAAATGTTTTACCTGTCTTTTCAAGATTTAAACATTTGTTTAAGAAAGGAGAAAAAAAAACAGCTACAAATATAAAATTATAAATGCTTAAGTCTTGAAATTAAAGGTAGATAAAAAAAATCTTATTGTAAAAGATTGAAATCAACATATTATAAAATTGTGTTTTCATTGTATTCTACCAACATGATGACAATTTTAATCATAGATGAAAAGCTCTTATATGATTGGTCCAAAAATTTTGCTACAAAAATAGATTTTAATATTATGTAACTATATTCATAGTAGCAAATCATGAATATATTGCTTAGTGGTAGAGTAATGCATTCTGGATCTCAAGATTGACGAATCATGACTCAGCCCTGTTGTGTCTAGTGCTTGAACTTCTTAAAAACTTCTAACAATAAACCATGTGATTATTTTATGTATCAATATTCTAATGATTTTAATAAGAAGAGAAAAACATCCATATATTATATGTCAGAGAACTTGAAAATCAACAATACTCCATTTATAGGTACAAAAGATCACATGATCACTATCTCTTGTACTAGCACATAATTGTCATTAAACAAGGCAAAACTCTCTCCATACAGTAGTGCCACCCTATGCCAACTAGATATTGGATGAGTAGGCACTAGATAGGGATTTTATGCATAAGCCTTCTGGCATCCATTGATTACTCTGGTTGACACAGGGTGGCACTACTGTATGGAGAGAGTTTTGCCTTGTTTAGCTACCAAACCAAATACTCCTATGGCCATATCATCACTAAATGTGAATTTGATATCTGTTGGTACTTAGACAAGAATGACATTAAAGCAGTGTTCTGTTTCTGAACATCAGACAAGCAATTCATGTACCCATGGCTTTGCCAAATATGAATTTGAATATTATTCATGCTTAAACACCATTCTTGTTACTATAAAAGTGTACAAATACATCATACTGTTTTGATATCATGATGTAAAACATCTAAAGCTTAGGTTTGATTCTGCCATTTTTTCATTGTCTGATGTTACATAATTGTCATTATTATGACTTAATGAATGTTTTTGGGAAGTGCTTATCAGCCCCTCTACAGCCAACATTTTTTTATAATTATAGCTGGCAATATTTTTATCTCTGACATTGGTGCACTAAACTGAAGTTTGAAGAACGAACCAATATACTTTTTACCTTTATCGGTGCTTCAGTTACTCAGAAATATTTTAATCTTTTGAGAAATTGGGCAAAACATGTGTAAACATTGGGTTTTGGATTGGTATATGAGATGACACTTGCTGAATTATTTGGCAAACAGTATTATGAGTGTTCAAGGAACTCATGTAATTATGAAGCTGTGTCTTGCTGTAGTAAGTGACCATGGATGGTGGCCTAAATGCATCGCTGCATTTGACATAATTGTGGAAATCATTGAGTCCTTTACAGTTGCAGATTCATGTCTGCAAGGGATGACAACACTCCCACAGTGCAAATAGTGATGTGGTGTATCTGACAAACCTTGTCTTTAATCATCTAATAGCCAGAGTGCCATAAATAAATCAGTTTAACTGCACAATAATTGACAACGTGGTTTCCCACGTAATCTAGTCATCTTTACTTTGAAGTAACATTATGCATCATAGTACATGCAAACTTACGAAATAAATTTATTTCTTAAAAAAGAAACAAAAAAAAAACCATTAGGTTTTGGATAAACTGTTTAATTCTTTGATGCTTAAATAATATTTTATTAGACATGTTTCTTAAATACTAGTTTTTAAAAAATATCTTTTAGGGTTGATTTGAATGACTGAAAATGATTTTAATATTTTATCTACAGGCTTACATCTGCTGGTTTAACTTCTATCTCAGTTTTTTTTTTTTTTTTGGTTGAGATGATTTCTATGCTAAGAAATAGGAATTGCTTGACATAGAAATAAACTCATGTGTTTGATTTACCATATTTTATTTACATTAATACACACACACACACACACTTATAAACATTTTGTCTTACCACCATAATCTTCGGCTACTGAAGAATTGTGGGCCCATTTCAATAATAATAACAACATCAATAATAATACACCAAAGATAATTTTGTGATGATTATTCTATAATAACTGAAACACACAGGCTTATTATATATCTGTGTCTATATATGTAATATATAGGGTATATGAGCACAGACTTTTACACTACCTACTACTCTCCACACTATCTCATAACACTGATACACTTGAACACATATATGTTGAAAAGATAAATAATCACCAAATATGTGTTCAAGTGTATCAGTGTTATGAGATAGTGTGGAGAGTGGTGTGTCTAATGATGATTATTATAATAAACTTATCCGTAAATGCGAATATATTCATATAAATATTTCTGCTGCTTATAGTTTGTTGATGTTATTCTGCTTCATTTGGATTTTCCACTGAGTTATCTTTCAGAGAGTTTGAGGTAGTTTGAATGTAATTTGACCGCTATGATAAATACTTTGTAAAAACATTACTTAAATTTGAATATATTCTAAACTACTGTTATTTTATTTGGCGTTAGAATTGGTCTTGGTAGAATTAAAAATATGCTTTTAGATATAGAGTTGGAAGAGAGTTTTGACTTAATCTTGCATTTCCAAATGAATTTTAAAAATAGCACTAGAAGTTTAATTCAGTTAGTAGTCTATGCCAGATTATCAAAACCAAACATTTTTAAATTTCTTCCTAGTCATATAATTTTTTTACTATCTGCTGTTTTAGTTTTATATTTAATTTTATGACTTCTTCTATCCATAGTTCCATACTTGAACACTTTTGATTTTTTAATGATTCAAAAAGTTCAAAATGCATATTCGAAATATAATTATGGTTTGCATTAGTCTCTTATGTAACCCACTGTTTTAAATTATGTAATTAGCTTAAGGTAGAACCGAGGCAAAGATCGTACTTGTGTTTTTATAACTAATAAAATTCATAAATATTTCAGTATACCTAAATTCTAAATTAACAAACTTAAGTCACTTTGTAAATATAATATTCGTACTAAACATAATTTAGATGGGACAAATTTTAAAAGTATTTTATTGAAAGCTTTATTTTTTTTCCCATGTGTCATAGCATCGGCCGGGAACCGAACCCGCTAACCCAGGACAACTAATTGTAAGGCAGCTGAATAAGATGTCAAAATAAACTTCCTCTCCGTGTGATATTTTTTTGAAAAAGTATTGTTTATTATTAGAGAAGTAAAAAGGTGTAAAAAATGTTTTTTTTAAAAATTAATCTATTGTACTTTTGTTTTTTAAATATTTTATATATATATTTACATTTCTTGTGAATTTTTTGATTTGAGTAAGTTATTTGCTGAACTATGCCATTTGCAAAATTAGATTATGAATGTACTTGTTTTATTATTTGACAATGAAAACGATTATATGTCTATCTACCTATCTAAAATATATACACATATTGCATATATATTTTTACAGATGCATTAAGCTGAGCTAATTTAATATTTATATGCTGTGTATACATATACTAAGAATACTTTAATTTTACAGTAAAATCCCTGTTTTAAATTTAAAAATTCGGAAAATAATTGTCAATTGTCACTCACGAAAATTTATTCCAGTAAATAACTCTTCTGGTGTTATTTCTACTTCATCGTCTCCCCGCGTATGTTAACAATTTCCTAAGTAACGTTTAGAATTTTTAACGGAAAGTATTTGTTGACTGTTATTCAAAAAAAACTCCCAACAGCTTTTACAAGTTATTTTTACGTGATTATTTACAAAAATATGTTATCATTGCTTAGAAAATATTAGTCTCTTTTATGCATTTTGCCTAATTTTTCAATTTAAAAATACTTAAAGTAGTCAAGCATTGGTAGTCGAGAGGTCGGCGACGGCTGCTTTACAAACAGTTGTCCCGGGTTAGCGGGGTCGCTTTCCGGCTGATGCTATGACACATGAGAAAAAACATATACACCCATTAAACTGCAAAAAAAAAAAAGAACATATCTATCTTTAGATGAGTTTTCTGATTAGTATAATCACAAATATTTGTACATATTGATCCAGTATTGTCTTGTTTTAATATTTTGTGAAACTGTCTTTTAACTTCCTCGGGCAGTAAATTTGTCTTAAACAGTTTCCTTATATTCTATGTTCACCTTATCTCCCAATAAAGTAATTAACATTATACTTTATTAGTTTTTTTTTTTTTATACTTTATTAGTTTTTTTTTTATACTTTATTAGTTTTTTATTATTATTATTGTAGCATACACCTAAACAGAGTATATCTCTTCGTAAGACTGTGCTCTTCATAAAATCTTTTTTTAAAATTTTGCTACCATTAATTCATTTTATATGTTTTTTTTTTTTTTTTAAGTGTCATAGCATCGGCCGGGACGCGATCCCGCAACCCGGGCAATTGCCTGCAAGTGCATGGCAGCCGCGCTGACCTCTCGACCACCAATGCAAGACATATTTTATATGTTTGATCCAATAAAATTATTATTTTACAACAAGCAGCTTCTATAGAACCATATTCAGCAAACTGACAAAAACATATTGATTCATCTTATGATAATGATATTTTTCTGCATTTTAAGTAATTTTTTTCTAATGTCTGTCCGAGTCTCATTTTAAATGTAATCTGTTCTTTAAAATAGAGATAAATTAGCTAACTTTATCCAGAAATATTCAATTATTCTTATATTTATGATAACAAGCTGGTATAAATAGATAATAGAACCAATAATAATATTTGATAATTGTTTGATTATAATAATCGGCTGCTTTTTAACAACAATAACAAAAACGACAGTAATAATAATAAAAAGACGAAAAAGAAGAGAAAAATAGAAGCAGCAGCTAATTTTGAATTAACAGATCACTATATAATGACTTACTGAAGAAAAGCATGAGACAGGTAAAACTAATAATAATAATAATGTCTATGATAATAATAATAATAATACTACCTCAACCAGCTCAAGTGTCTACCATACATGAACTCATAGCTGCAATATCACATCAAGGTGAACTCTGGAATCAATACTACATCACTTGAGAGTAACACAGGACACCCACCTCATTAACTCATTAGTCCAAAGAAGTTTAAAACATCACTTCATCAACTAACCTCGAATGAACTTTAAATGCCCTGCATATGTGCTCACCAACCAATAAGCACAATTTATGTACAACCATATACCAATGGAAGATTAACTTCACTCCCCTGCCCTAAATGCATTAACAAATATCTCCATATGCTTTTTAAAATTTTTGTAAACCTAATTTGAAATATGTATCTTGTTATGCAACAATTATTATTCTTCCAACTACTGTCAATCACTTTTTTTTATCATAAACAAAATTGCAAACCCTCATTACATCTGTAACCTCATGTATCAAATTGTATCTAAAAAGTCATGTTTTTCATTTGCAACTTATGTAACACATGAACAATAAGACAACAATGAAAACTGTAATTCTTCTCACCAAATAGGCCCAATTTATATACAATCATATATTAATCTAACACTAATCTTCGATTTTTTCATGTATGTTTCCCTCCCTCATACTGTCCTGTGCTGCCAAATATTTCTCTCAAGATCCCATTTAAAAATTCTGTGTGAATTTGAATTGACACATGTATCTTATTATGCAGATCATTCTTCTTTCAATAACTGTAAATTATAATATCTTTTCCAAAGACTTTATCATGTGATTGAAATGTTAGTATTCATTCATTTTATAGTTAAAATCCAAAGGCATGTGCAACAGTTTAGTGTTGTTTATATTACAATTTATAAAAAACATCGCGCTATATAAAATAATTGACTTAATAACTGTAAATTGTAAATCCTTATTGCATATGTAATATCATGTATTAACTTGTATGTAAAATCTTATGTTTTCATATTACTTTTGAAACATTGTAATAATAATAATGATGATAATAATAATCATAATAATAATAATTAATTTAATTTATTTATTTATATCTTCCATATAATTTGAAATATACAACTCATTTACAGGCAGATAATCTAAATATAATATAAATATACGCAGTAACGCTAAAATGACAGACAGTATAATAATAATATGAAAATCATGCACTTATTATTTCATATAGTATGAAAATCATGCACTTATTATTTCATATAGTATTGATTTCATTATGCATTATGTTTAGAAATGTATCTTTATCTATAGATAAAACATCTATTTCTAATTTATTATCAATAGAATTGTATAACTTGCTTATTGCTTACAATGTAGAGTGTTCGAAATACAAAATAGTTAATGTTTTGGCCTATTAATTAAGAAATACTTTACAGCTGATCAATTTCCAGAGCATAAGTAATAAAAATCTACATTATAAATTATATCATCATCATCATCGACCATTATCAATCCACTGCAGGATGAAGGTCTCTCCAAATTTAATCCATCTTCTCCGATCTTTAGCTTCTCTTTTCCACAACACCCCTGCACATTTTCTTATTTCATCCATCCATCTCACATGTGGTCTCTTTCTGGGTCTTTTACAATCTCTTGGAATCCAGTTTAAAATTTCAATTGTCCATCTATTATCATTTCTTCTAGCAATATGTCCAACCCAACTCCATTTCAATCTTTTAATTATTTCAATAAGGTCAGTAACACCTGTTTGTTGTCTTACCCATACATTGTGTTTTCGATCTCTTCTTGTTACTCCCAACATACATCTCTCCATACTCCTTTGAGTGGTCTGAAGTCTTTGTATTGCTCTTCTATTAAGTGTCCAAGTCTCAGATCCATAAGTAAGAACTGGTAAAACACATTTGTTAAAAACCATTCTTTTCAAACACATAGGCATATTTCCTTTTAGTATCAAGTTATTTCTACCAAAAGCACTCCAACCAAGTTTAATTCTATGATTAATTTCCTCCATTATGTTTCCATCTGTATTAATAATCTGACCAAGGTATTTGTAACTGTTAACTTCTTCTAATTCTTCATAATCAATCTTTATTTTCATATTTTGAGCAAATCGATTAAACATTACTTTAGTCTTTTTAACATTTATCTTTAGTCTTACTTTTCTACTTTCATCTGCTAACTCCTGCAACATTTCCTGCAGCTCTGAAGCATTATTTGCAAAAACAACTACATCATCTGCAAAATCTAAATGACTTAAATACTCTCCATTTACTTTCACTCCTTTAGTTTCCCATTTTAATCCCCAAAATACTTCTTGCAGCACTGCTGTAAAGAGTTTTGGAGATATGGAGTCACCTTGTCTTACACCTTTCTCAATGTTGATTTTTCCAGTATCATTATGTAATCTAATTGTTGCTGTTGCATTTTTATAAATATTCTTTAAAATATGACAATATCCTGGATCTATACCTTGATGATCCAATCCTTTAATCACTGAAGAAATGTATATAGAATCGAATGCCTTTTCATAATCTACAAATCCAAAACATAATGACAACTCATATTCATTTGTCCTTTCTATGATATGATCTATTGTACTAAAACCACTTTTAAATCCAGCTTGTTCTCTTGGTTGGTGGAAATCCAAAGTTCTCTGTAGACGAGTTGTAATTATCTTGGTAAAAATTTTATATAAAACTGATAAAAGGCTGATAGGTCTGTAATTTCTAATATCTTCTTTATCATCTTTTTTAAATATTAATATTATTACTGCATTCTTCCAATCTTCCGGTACATCTTTATCATTTAGACATTTGGTATATAACTTTGCTAAAATTGTTTCTATTTCTTCACCTGCTTCTTTTAATATATCAATTAAAATTCCATCATTTCCTGGAGCCTTTCCTTTCTTCATACATTTAATTGCATGTCTCACTTCTTCATTTAAAATTCTGGGCAATTCGGAAGATGTAATAGATATAGGAGGTACTTGTTCTTTATTACTATATAATTCTTGATAAAAATCTTCTACCAATTTAATGATGTCATCTCTCTTTTTAGTAATAATTCCATCTTTTTTTCTTATTGCAGATATAAATTTCCTACCAATACCAAAATGTTGTTTAACATTCTTGAGACTTTTATTTTCTTCTACAGCTTTCCTTGCTATTTCACAGTTATACTTTCTTATATCATTTTCAACTCTTTTCCGTACCATTTTACAAAATTCGAGATATTCAATTCTTTTTAATACATCATTTTTGTATATCTTCATATTTCTTCTTTTATTCATAAATTCTCTAGTCTCAGTAGAAATTTTATTAGTCAATTGCTGCTTTTTTCTACCAGCTATCTTTGTTGCAGTTTTTAAAAGTGTATCAGTTATTTTCATATTAATTTCATTCAAATCTGAATCATGTTCAAAATCTCCTAACACTTGAAACCTATTTGTAAGTTCTAATTTAAATTCATTAGAATGTTTCTGAAGATTAGGAATATCAACTGTAAATATTGTTTTTCTTAATAATTTTTGTCTCTCTAGTTTTACATTAACATGTAACTTACACCTTACTAATCGATGATCACTTCCTGTGTTAAATTTATTAAGAACATTACAATCTTGAAATATGTATTTTCTATTAGCCAAAATATAATCCAATTCTGCTGTACCTTCATTTGGATGTTTCCATGTCCATTTCCGTTTAACATTTTTCTCAAAAAATGAATTCATAATATAAAGTTTTTCTTTTTCTGCTGAACTCCACAAGTCTACATTCTCTCTCATTTCTATTACCATAACCAAAATTACCCACAACACTTTCATCTTTCGTTTGTTTACCAATTCTAGCATTAAAGTCTCCCATAACAATTTTAAAATGTTGTTTACTCTGATCAAAAGCTGTAAATATGGTTCTATATATTTGTGCTTCGCGTGTTGCTAATTAATTTCAAAAATAACTTTATTAATGTAAAATAACTGATTATTTAAGAATATGTGAATACATTGTCTTTCTTGGTAAGAAGTTCTAGAGGTAGGTAAATGAGCTCAACATCCTGATTGAGAATCTGTGATGGATCTAAAGTTTAATCCCCTGGAGAATTTCTAATGGAAATGCTAGTATCAAATTTTGTGTATGATTGTTTATATCTTAGGTGATTTTTGGTATTTGAAAGAGATTCTCATTATAGAGGAATTTTGAAGATTATATAACTACTAACTCGGGTTTGAACCCAACTCACAGGTAATTAGCACCAGTAACTAATGATAGGTCATAGCATAGATATATACACATCAATTTAAATGGATCTCTACTAAATTTAAATATTTATGGTAAATTAAAATAACAATGGATTTTTTTTTTTTAAATATCAAGAAAATTTTAATTTTCTTAATGCCCATTTAATTCGTGTATGTATGTATATATATGTAGGATAAATAAATAATCATTTATATAAAATAAAATCGACATTTAAGAGTCACATAATGTAATCATGAAATCTACTGTTCTGGACGAGGCATTATATCATTCTAAAAAATATATATAGAATGTTATAAATACTAAAGATTTTTTAATTAACGTTTCAATAAAGGCTTTATTGATCTCAATGGTTTACACAAGTTTACATCTAGAAAATTTCAAATTTAACATACAATGAGTAATATTAGGGTAAACATATATAAAAGAATTTAATGGTTACACTTTGTGGTTAATGGACTACCGTATATAAAATAAATTGACATTTAAGAGTCACGCAACGTAATCAATAGATCTCGACATTTTTGTAGGTCATTGTATCATACTAAAAAATGTATACAATGTTATAAATACCAAAAATTCTTTAATTAAATTTTACTTTACTAATTGATCGGTCTTTCCATTTCCATATATGGAAATGTAGATCAATTTAGTTAAAATTCATTTGGCTAATTGATCGGTCTTTCCATACCATTTATGGAAATGTAGATCAATTTCAAATCTGAACCAAAATACCGAGTTTGGAGCAATGGCTGACCAGAACTTGATCAGATTAAAATCTAAACACTAATGCAATAGAAACAAGATATCATGTCCTGTTTCTAGATATGTGCGAAATGAATAAATGTCTTGCCTTAAGGCAACTTTCTTTAAATAGTTGCATTAAGTATAAATAGCTACGTTTTTGGCTATCAGGGATTCTTGTTCTAGGTTTGATATCAGAATGCTAACATACTTCATGTTAGTTTATTTTGTGAAATAAATAATGTCAGGGTAAAGGAGAAGACCATTTGCTTTCCCATACCTCTGGAATCTGATCTCCCACTCTTTATGCTGAAACTTGAAACACTCGGTGAATATGTGTATTGTTCAAAGAAGATGCTTGCCTGTAAGTGAACTTTAAATGTCTACTGATGCCTGTTTTCATCCAAACTAGTTTCTGATCATGATCTGCTGGTCATCTGCATTGTCTCAACAAGTTAGCCAAGGTAAAACATCATTGCAACTCTTAATTAATCTAATCTTTATTTAAAATTATACTGTAATCATTTTCTTGTTATATTTAATTCTTTAAACCCCTTTTTTTAATGCTCAATAATGTCTATACAATTTACTCTAATACTGTATTAAGTTCTTAAATGTTGGTGCAGGCAATTTAGATTGATTCTTATTTTCTTTTAATTTGTTATTTTGATTTATTTTAATATGGCAGTTCGGATATCCAACCCAGCGAGTAAATTTAAACCCCACGGCCAATAATTTTCTTCTATTAAATTGATGATGTAAATTTCTTTAAATTACAGTTCAGTAATGTAAACTTGCTTGGTTTTATACCAATTATTCCATATAATAATATTATTTACTATTTAAATGACAAGTGAAGTTTGAATGTTGTAGTCAGCTGCCCTCATTAATTATAAATTAAATACTTACCTAACCATCAAAATTTGTTTTACCAATTTATTTAATTAAATCTCACCAGAAGTGAATTTAATATTTAATGTATCATTTGCCTAGTGTGTCTAAGATTTTATTTTGTAAACTAATATATTTAAGTTATTCGGGCATTGATTGCTTATAGAAATGTAAGGAGATATTTTAGAGGTGTGGGAGAAAGCAATCCATCCCCATTAGTCTTCATATTCTGATCCATCTTATATTTTCTTGGGCATTAGTTAATTGCCCATGGATGGTTTGTGTTTAGGCATTCCACTATCCCAGGTAGCATACTATTTTAAACAGGCATTAATTGTAGGATCTTTAGAATGCCAGTAAACATCACATGACCACCACCTCTTATGCTTGTGTATAACTGTTGTTAAAACAGGCAAAACTCACTATATGTATTGCCACACCATCCATTGATTACTCTAGCTTGCTGTGTGTGGCAATACGTATAATGAGTTTTGCCTGTTTTATCTTTAGAATGCCTGGTCCCAAGCCTCATTCCTCACAAAGTAAATTCTTTTTCTACTAGGGATCTCTTTCAGACACTTTTAATGGATACATGTATGGGAAAATATGGTAACGTCAACATGTAGTGTACTATTTTCAGAAATATGTTCTTGACCATTGTGCATACATATTCTCACTCTTGTGCCACTATTTTTCAAAGCTATGTTCTTGGTCATTGTTCAGGCATAGTCACATTCTTGTGCAAATATGACAAAGCCACCCAGTGTCTTAAATGACATCATTCGATATAAGATTGTAACGTGAGACCACCTTTATTATTAGTAATTTATTCATACACTTACAATGCTAACTGTAAGTCGCAGTTGTATGGTTTCATCACCTATTCTATTTAATTATTTAGGTCAGATTATACAATTGCAGATTATTTTAAGCTGAACTGTGTCGTGGTCTCCCAAATCTAAAAGAAATGTAACCACGCACGCTCTTAAAATCACACATCGCCGATTACTTATATTTATAAAATCGTAGTAAAGTCTGTATATGTAAATTTGTGTTGTTTTAAAATGATGATTAAGCTACGATGTATTATTGATTATTTAATTAATTTATTATATAATCTTGGCATATTAACCATACCAACCAATTGTATATTTATATATTAAACCGCACAAACCAATTTTATACATTAATCACCCAAATCAAATTTATATATTAACCGCACAGTAATGTATAAACCAAATATGTATGTTCATTTGTTTAACTTGTAATAATATTGTATAGACATTCTACACTTACATTTCGTTTCATTTATAATCATTAAACTATTGATTTAATCATTTAATAAATTTATATTATATCATTTATCTGTATTATTGTATTTGTCATTCATTGCCCGAATCTTTAATATTAATTATTTGATTGAGTTATATTGTTCCCTAATTGATACATTGTTACATTTTCATTTACCATTGTCAACTTCCCTCCACTCACAACGTTGACGCCATTCATTTCAGATAAATATAATAATGATTATTACTAATTATTATCGAAACTAGAGATTATCTGTAGTACAGATATAAACTTTAAACCTCAGTTAAAGATTAATATATCTGATATTTTAATTTTACACACACGGAGTTATTCCCCATTTTTTTTAAATTCACATAAATGAAGATACAATGAAAGACAAATGACCCCCAAGATGCATTTTGTGCTGAACCAGCAATCATCAGTTGGCCCAGGTCACTATCTCTCATATATATCTCTATTATATGCAAAGTATTTATCTAGAGTAAATTGTTACATTTTCATTTACCATTTTCAACTTCGCTCCACTCACAACTTTGACGCCATCCATTTCAGATAAATATAATAATGATTATTACTAATCATTATCGAAACTAGAGATTATCTCTAGCGCAGATATAAACTTTTCTTTAGATTATTAATTAAACCTTTTTTGTTTATGGCCCTGATTATTAATTAATGTTAAGCAATAGTTTGTACCATTCTTTAATTATTATATTTTGTAGAAATTATTAGTTAATCACTTGAATTTATTATTGATTTCCAAGTCTTTGTGCTTACCCTGTTCTCATTGCTGGGACTGAAGTCAATGGAAAAGTTTTAGTATCCTCAAAAGCATTGCTCATATAGTCATAGACCCTGGAGCATAGGCAAATGGGCTAATGTTTATTATTGTTCCTGACTTATATATCTTGCACATTGTAGTTGTACTTTTGCTTGGATTCTAGGTCTTGTTGAATGAATGCACGATTTTAATGCATTGCTCTCTGTGGTTAAGCATAGAAATAAAGTGTCCTACTCTGGAATGTAGGATCCTGGGATTGATTCTGATGCTGAATCTTCACGCACTCAGCATTCTTGGGAACTCTTGAGCAGTAAAGCAATTCAAATTATTATTTAAGACATTTAATAATTGTATATTATAAGTAATTGATTTGTTGCCATTATTACAGTTATAATAGTAAGACATGAGGCATTTAAGATCCCTATATGGTCTTATTGTAAATATTAAA
>JAQFVV010008218.1:0-37538 GCA_028023455.1 Epiperipatus broadwayi
AAAGATGGATGCCAAAAGTGGAGAGTAATTTTATATTTCTGTAATTCAAAATAGAATAAAATATGCTATGGATTTTTGACCTAGTAACCGCGCCGCTGGATAGTGTCAGTTAATTATCATGCATTTTTTTTTAAGTTAGGAAAGAGGGAAGGGGGATTTTTTCGAGAATTAAATTCCCTTATTTCTATAAGTATGTTTTTTTTTCGAGAATTAAATTCCCTTATTTCTATAAGTATGTTTTTTTTTGTATGTTAAATATTTATATAAAGTAGTTGTTTACGCAGATTGTTCTCTATGCAGTATTAGATCATTTTAAGGCTATTTAATTATAATTTGTTCCTATTTAATAATTATAAGATCTCTGGTTAATAAAGAATGCTTGGAGTCTCATGAACAGACCTAAAATGGTCATAGATTTTGTGATTTGGAGTTAGCTTCCATTCTTCGCATATGCCTGTGAAACAGACAGCATGTTTGAGATAGAGTTGGTTTGTCAGCAGAATTCATAGAGGTGAATATGAGGACTCTCTGTAATTCCTGTCACCTATCGATACATGGACACGACATGTGGACGTATCGATTTTCCTTTTATTTTTCGTTGGAATAGACATACGAGTGTCCGTAATCCGGCTTGTATTTTCTTACTTACGTTTCTTCTCTCCATTTTGCATTCGCATATTTATTGACTCGATATTATTTTGGCTTTTATTTTGACTATCTAATGCGTAAGCCATAGGGAGATGATTCTACCAAAAGGATCTTCAACCTGAGTAATCGACTCTTTTGTTCGTTTGCGTAATTAGTTAAAATCGTTTGGTTTTGGCTAATTCATGGTATATTTCATTATAGGTATGATTTTAGTTGTAAGTCCAACTAAAGTGACTTTTTTGCTTTGATAATTAACTGATAGATCTTTTTTATTATAATCGCTTACAGTTTTAAAGTTATTTATAAGCTATGCCAGCAAGGTCCACTAATGTCATAAAACATTAGTTGTTGAAAATCCAAATTATTAATTTTATAAAGATAAATAAAAATCAATTTTTTTTATATATGTTAATGGAGTAAGATGTCAAATTAGTCTTACTACAATCGTCTATTTAATTAATATCTTTTTCAATAGAAATGCTTTTTTTAAGTCATTCTTATATATGTGCGTTAGGCAGATGTTTAAACCTATCGCTATATTATAAGCTTGTAATAAATGTGCATGGGGAATTTTGAAATCCGTGGTCATTTTAATTATGAAATAATTTTCGCTATTTTTTTTTTTTTTTTTAAAAAAGAATAAATGTAAACAAAAGTGAAAATGTATAAACTTCCCAAAATAAATTGTACAAACTCAATAATGTCAATGTTAACTCCTCCTATACTCATAAAGATAATTTAAAGATTGTATTTTTTTGTTTTTAGAGCTTGTGTTAAATTAATGTAAAATGTCAAATGATTTTAAATATATATATATAACTAAAACAAACTTCCAGTGTTCTCAAATCATTTTATTAATTTTTATTTTAAATAAATTTTGATTTTTAAATATACCTATCAACCAATCACCAATATAATAAAATCGAATCTCATGCTTTAAGACCCAGCTGCTGGCACAGTGAAAATAAAGGAATTCGATCATATCATCAAGAAAGGCCATTGATTAGATCTTTGACCTGGGGGATATAGGTAAATAGGGCAGAATTCACGATGTACCTGATTTATCTATCTTGTACATGGTCGGACTTGAGGTATTTTACCTGTATTCAGGGGTTTGTTGGATCGATGTGTGTTTTTCGACCGGTACATCATATATTTTTTTTCCGGGTTTTTGGATGCCCATTGTGGTGCTATTAGATATTCCCACACCCTTTATAATGTTAAGCATATATATATAAAGTTTTTTTTTTTTTGAATTACACTAAATAACAAATATATGTAAGATTTTTTCCCCAAGTTTGTATGATGTTTTGCACACACTACAAAACTCTGAATAATGTTTAATGTATATAATGTGTTTTTTTTGTTATGCTTTTTGACACAGTAATGAATAATGTATATGTGTAAAAAAAGAAAAAAAAAATTTTTTCCTGAGTTTTGATGCTCAAAAATGGTGGGGATTTTAGATAAATACCTACACCATGATGAATATGTTGATAAAATGAAATGTGTGAAATACACATGTATTTTTTTTGGCTGTATTTTGTGGTAGAGAATAAGAATAATGGGTCCACAAATAGCTGGTACCCAAAATTAAAAGTGTTATATGTACACAGACTCAAAATAGAAAGGAAAATATATGAGATTTTTTTTCTATCTGTGATTTTTCTTTATGTGTAAAATGTAAAAGAAAAATAAACCAAATATTGTATGTTTTGGTATATAAATAAATCTTCAGTCTGTAAAATATTGTGATATAAAAAAATAACTAAATCAAAATTGTGTAATAACAACAAATGTTTGTTAATAGAGACTTGGGTGAATAAATTGTTAATAATAAAGCATATATATTCTATTGGCTGGCGCCTATACAAAAAAATTTGCCAATAGTTTAATTAAAGATTTTCAAACACAAAATAGTGTTATTTAAGATTTGAACCTGGAAGAATGACATGGTTAAAGAGTCAGTAACAACATAAATGTAAATTAAATCATGTAAACCAATTGTTATCAACTAAGTGATGTATGATCAATGTCAAATCTGTCCAGGCACAGGAGAACAACCAGAGGTAAAAAGAATAAATTTGTTTCATTTCATTTAGGAAAAAGTTAAGTTTTGCGAATTTTTTTTTTAGCTGAGTGGCAAATAAAATTTTAACTAAAGGCAGTAAACAGAGCAGGTAGTAGTAGGATGGGAGATGTTTTAGGAGGGAAGGGTGGTGTAACCCGTTAAACTCAGATATATATATATATATACAGAGCTTTGTTTATCCCACAAGAAATTTAAAAGAAAAAAAAATAGTTTCAGAATCAAAGTTTAAACAGTTTTTTTTTTAGGTGAAGAAAAAGTCCAAAGTTTAAGTGAAGTGTACAAAGAAATTTTTTTTAAATAAAAAATTTCTGTTTTAGATGGGTTGCACAAAAGAGGAGCAGATGGAGGAACGACAGAAAAATGCGGAAGAGAGGTTGATGTCTGAGATGATGTCCATAATGATGAAAAACTTCAAGATGGTGATGAATGATTTTAGGATGACAATTATGTCTGAAATCAAGGAAGGGCTGCAAAAGCATCTAAAAGCAGTAGAAAAAAGAATACAGAGAGTAGAAGAATGCCAGATGGAAAGGAAACTGGATTTAATACAAGAACCAGTCAACAAAAACACAATAGTAAAGACAGAAATGGAAAATATCACTCATGATGAACCAGCAAAAATTCAGACACTAAATGATGATGACCAAAGCCAAGATCAAATACCCATAAAAGAAATAGAAGCTGATAAGACTGACAGTGAGGTTCAAATCCAGTCAAAAAGCTCACTGAAATCGTTGGTGATATCCCGACTGATTCATGTCCATTTGTGCCAAGTTGATATGGTAGGTCTTAAAGCACAAAAACCGAGTAAGGTAATCAAGAGAAGATTAAAAAAATTCTTCTCACTTTTCCATGGCCCCTACAGGATTAAAAAAAAAAAGTCAAGATAAGGCTGTTTCATTAGGAGAACAAGGAAATGAAGGAAATGTTAATGACAAGCATTTAAAGCAATATGTCCCACCAGACCCAGGTAGATAGTATTAAATTAATTAATACAGATGCATATTTTTGTTAATAACAGGAATTTGTAACTGGACTAAGAAATGGAAAAGAATTTTGGATGTATATAAAACTTTAAAACAAAAAAAAAAGCCTAATTCAAACGAATAGGATGTTTCAGATTGTCACCGAAGAGTAGGTAGTGTGAGAAATAGCTTGTTGGGACTCTGTGACCTGGAAAGTTTTAGAAATTTTGTGCGTTTTAAAAATATATATGTATAAATAGTTTTTTTCGTGAAGTGGGGGAGTGTGAAATGATAAATCTGATTCAGATTTGCCATTTCACGGTCTGACCCACCTAATTATTTATTTTACTAACATTTGCTTTTTTTTATTATTCTGAACAAACATTTTTTAAACATTTTTAACTATCCTGAATAAATCCTATAATTTATTTTGGGTCATAATTGTACTAACACTTATTCTATTTTATTATTAAAAGAAAAAATTCAAATAATTAACTTTGAATTTTTTTATATATTTTAGTTATACTGTATATGTTTAAAATGCTTTATTTTCAATATAAGAATCCAAGATGGCCTTTTTGAAAAGATTTGTACCTCGATAAGAAGTTTAAAATAAATGTTTAAATTAAAAGTATAGATAAATTACCAAAATCCATTCACTGTGGAATCTCTATTCATTAATTAGTAGAGATTCTACATTGTTATCTAAATTAAAAACTAATATAAAATTAGATTGAAATATATGAGGTACAAACTTTCTAAAATTAGAATAAAAACAATTGCCATTGTTTTCTAAAAGATCACCTGAGGTGGTAGGAAGTAACAGAGAGTGACCAGAACATAGACAGAGAACATACAGAGTTGAGAAAGCACGCTATGATGATCGAGGAGTAAAACAGGGTAATCGCTGCCCTTTCCCTCCTGAGACCCGAAATCTTCCATTATGCTGCTGCCAGAACATGCCATCAACTGCCATAAGCCATCAATGTTCGCCCGCAGAACTCATCCCGGGGAGCACCAAGGTAGTCATCCTGATTTGATCAAAGTATTATTAGAATGTAATTATAATTTTGTAAAGCTTTAAAATGTTTAAAGTTATTATTTATTGATATTCTTTTAACTGTCTCTTTAACCTTTTCTGTTAAATTATTTATGTTTTTTTCTTTTTAATAACTCAAGCTCACAATAATTTTTAATATTTTAATTATTGACTATGAATTTATTTATTTGTTTTATATTAATTTGTAGCATGAGATTATTTCATGCTTTGATTTTTTTTGTATTTCGACAAGCTTCACTCGCAGGGGCTCAGAGGAGTTCGGGAAAGAATGATTTAATTTCAAAATAAAATAATTTTGATCTATTTTATTTCGCAAGTGAAGTTATGTCGAATATATATATATATATGTTTCTAAGCAAATCTACCGTAATTTCAAATAAATTTATTATAGATTTCCCACAATGGGATTCTATAATTTTATATTTTTGTAATTCAAAATAGAATAAAATATGCTATGGATTTTTGACCTAGTAACCGTGCCGCTGGATAGCATCAGTTAATTATCATGCATTTTTTTTAAGTTAGGAAAGAGGGAAGGGGGGATTTTTTTCCAGAATTAAATTCCCTTATTTCTATAAGTATGTTTTTTTTTTGTATGTTAAATATTTATATAAAGTAGTTGTTTACACAAGATTGTTCTCTATGCAATATTAGATCATTTTAAGGCTATTTAATTATAATTCGTTCCTATTTAATAATTATAAGATCTCGAGTTAATAAAGAATGCTTGGAGTCTCATGAACAGACCTAAAACGGTCATATATTTTGTGATTTGGAGTTAGCTTCCATTCTTCGCATACGCCTGTGAAACGGACAGCATGTTTGAGATAGAGTTGGTTTGTCAGCAGAATTCAGAGGCGAATATGAGGACTCTCTGTAATTCCTGTCTCCTATTGATACATGGACACGACATGTGGATGTATCGATTTTTCTTTTATTCTTCGTTGGAATAGACATACGAGTGTCTGTAATCCGGCTCGTATTTTCTTACTTATGTTTTTTCTCTCCATTTTGCATTCGTATATTTATTGATCCAACATTATTTTGCTTTTATTTTGCCTATCTAAGGCGTAAGCCATAGGGAGATGATTCTACCGAAAGGATCTTCGACCTGAGTAATCGACTCTTTTGTTCATTTGCGTAATTAGTTAAAATCGTTTGGTTTTGGCTAATTCACGGTATATTTCATTATAGGTATGATTTTAGTTGTAAGTCCAACTAAAGTGACTTGTTCGCTTTGATAATGAACTGATAGATTTTTTTTATTATAATCGCTTACAGTTTTAAAGTTATTTATAAGCTATGCCAGCAAGGTCCACTAATGTTATAAAACATTAGTTGTTGAAAATCCAAATTATTAATTTTATAAAGATAAATAAAAATCAATTTTTTTTATATATGTTAATGGAGTAAGACGTCAAATTAGTCTTACTACAATTGTCTATTTAATTAATATCTTTTTCAATAGAAATGTTTTTTTTAAGTCATTCTTATATATGTACGTTAGGCAGTTGTTTAAACCTATCGCTATATTATAAGCTTGTAATAAATGTGCACAGGGAATTTTGAAATCCGTGGTCATTTAATTATGAAATAATTTTTGCTATTTTTTTTTTTTAAAAAAAAGAATAAATGTAAACAAAAGTGAAAATGTATAAACTTCCCAAAATAAATTGTACAAACGCAATAATGTCAATGTTAACTCCTATATTGATAAAGATAATTTAAAGATTGTATTTTTTTGTTTTTAGAGCTCGAGTTAAATTAATGATTTTAAATATATATATAACTAAAACAAACTTCCTGTGTTCTCAAATCATTTTATTAATTTTTATTTTAAATAAGTTTTGATTTTTAAATATACCTATCAACCAATCACCTAAGTTCATTTAAATATAATAAAATTGAATCTCATGCTTTAAGACCCAGCTGCCGGCACAGTGAAAATAAAGGAATTCAATCATATCGTCGAGAAAGGCTATTGATTAGATCTTTGACCTGGGGGATATAGGTAAATAGGGCAGAATTCGCGATGTACCTGATTTATCTATCTTGTACATGGTCGGACTCGAGGTACTTTACCTGTATTCAGAGGTTTGTTGGATTGATGTGTGTTTTTCGACCGGTACACTATAAGCCATGCTTCTTTGATTTTATGTTTAGAGTTATGCCATTCTGTGCATGTGATGGAAGTAGAAGATGATTCCAACATATGGCCAGTGTTTACTATTATTTTAATACATTTTGTTATAGTAACTTAGTATTTAAGTATATCATAAACTTCATTAAGTTTTTTTTACCTCATTAATAAAATTCTTTGTGTATAAGTATATATGTTAACAACTTACTGAAGCAAAATTGTTTGTCTGTAAAATATGTGGAAGTTTATTATCATACATCGTACAAAATTCATTCATTGTTGCATTTTGTGGCGGCATTAATACAATTTCTTTCTTAAAAACAAACAAAAAAATGTTTATGATTATTTGGCACCCTGCCTCCGGAAGATTCACTACCTCTGATATGGGAATAAACATAAAACACCTCGCCATCGTTGGTGGTATTGTCCACTATTTTAACGCAGTCATACAATCTCTGATATTTATAATTATATCGTCAAATAACACCTTTAAATCATTAAAATGCAACCTAAAAAATTAGAAAAGTTTTTTTTTTTAATATACATATACAAAGCTATTAATTTAATATGTTTACCATCTTTTACGTTAACATTACCTAAATAAATACAAGATGGATTTTTAAATTGTTTACCAAATATTTGCTCATATTGTTTACTCAAATAAGCTGTAACTTACATTACTGTGTGAAAGACGTTATTAAAATCTGAAATTAATTATTGTTTCAAAATATTCTTCAACTTGTTAAGATGCCAAAAATTCGTTAAAATAAAGTAATTTATACAAGAAAATAATGAAATGAGAGAAAAAAAAGTGAAAATGAAATGAAGATCTACTTAAAACATCTTATTTATTGGATATAATTTATTTTTATATATAAAATTAAAATCAAATTGAGAAACCGTATTATTATTCTAAAATTAGTTTGATAAAATTAGTATACAAAATAAATAATTAAAATTAAAAATTGATAAATTATCCCCCTCCCCTTTTTAAAAAAAAAAAAAGTTAAATTTTTATGATGAAAATATAAATCAGCTTTAAACAATCCACTACAGGTTAAAGGTCTTTATAGTATCCCACTGGAGAGAAATAATCATTATAGTAATTCTCTAATTTTTATTTTTTGTTTATCTATGATTAGTTAGATATCCATTTGCTGATCAATAATTGGATGTTTATAGTCTAGCTATATAAAAAATTTCTCAGCTTATTTGGAACTTTTCAATTACTGAAATGTCATGGCCATCGAATTCAGTTGCTATAAAAGCTATTTGCTACTTTATCCACGAGTACTTATTTACAAGATATAAAATGATAGACCAAAAAAAAATTAAAATTATATTTTTCATAAATTAATGTATAAAAAGAAAGAATAATAACAAATTTTCGTGAAATGCATTTAAGGTAAACTTGGACAAAGTTTGCATGGGAAAGATAAATCTTTTTACATTATATAGACTCTAAAGAGATGCAATATTGGCTATTTATAAAAATGAAGGTAGATGGTAATACAGAGCTATAAATAGATATTAAAATATTTCACTAAAAAGACTATCACAAAAGTAAACAAATTAAAAACAGTAGGTAATAAATGAATATCTATGATACTTCATGAATTGGTTTGTATAATTATTGAACTGTTCATCTTTAACTTTTTATTTTTCTTGTAAGCTGTTTTTGAGTAGAAAAGACTAAACTCATTCACGAATAGCTGCTACTGATGATATAAAAAAATACTAACTACATTGTTTTTAAATATTGCATTAATTAAACACACACACATACACACACAAAGTATTTATAAGTTATATGAAATATTAAAATAAATCTTCATATCTAGAGATGTCAGAATTTCATATCTCCAAATTAAAGACTTTCTAAAACTGTACTCTTAAAAACTCTATATAAAAGTAAGCACTGAATAAATTCATTTTTAAAAAGAATGGAGTAGTCAGCAATAAATAAAACATATAACATTAAATTAAATCTCCAACTACTTTTTATTTGAAAACCAGCTGTTCAAAACATTGGAAAATGTAAATCTGCCTCCATGATGTGGTCTGATTGAATCAATCTCTTCAGGTGACTCAGACATAAATTATACCTCAAATATTCTTGTGCATTTTATTTTATATATGTAACAAATTTACATTTATTATAAACACTATGAAAATGGTAATTGGGTTTCACAGAGTGGTGAGATAGCACTGCCATGCTTTGTCTTTGAAGCAATCTTTTGCAGTTGTCTTTAGCATTCTTTTACCAGTTTTTCTCATTAATAATAAATATTGACTTATTAGTTCAAAAACAAATCTGAAGATGTCAGTTTCAAAGAGAAAACTTACCAACAAATGAAGAAAGGTCTAGAAAGATGCTGATTGGTAGATTCTTTGATTTTTAATATATAACCAAATTTGTAATATATCATTTTATGGTTATTGGCAATGAGTTAAAAAATGTCATAATTTCGTAGTTTATTTAAATATTTATGATAATTTTTATAAAATATCTGTATAAAAATTAAAAAAAATGCATGTTTAAAGTTAGTTAATTTGATTTTTAAAAATTAAAAAAATATGAAGTAATAATAAAAAGAGAACTATAATTGTTATGATCATTATATTCTGTCAACACCATAATAGTGAATTTTAGTGATGATTTAATACATATAAATGCAATTTTAAATTTTAGAATAGAATTTCATAGTTTTATAATGACTTTATAATTGTTCATTTACATCTAAAAAAAAAATTTACTCAACAAAAATTGTTAATTTATTTTTTCCAATAGTGTTGTGACAAGTAGCCATTAAGAAAAAAGTAATTATTCTTATTAAGAATTTTACCTTATTATATATATATATATTGTAACGGTCAGGTTTGTACATTTGCTCAACAGACTGAGAGTCCAAGCCAGAGAACCAAAAGCTGACCAAGTCGGGATAGTAATACCCTACGTCTGATCATATCTTAACTCTCTCACTCGTGCTTCCAAGCCAACCCATCACGAATGACATGCCTGAGGTTACACTCGATACCTCTTTGATCACGTTCCAGCAATAGCAAAGCAGTAAAACATGAGACATTCCCCCCTTATTACATATTCTATTATATACCTTAACTAGTGATTCATAAGATAATGAGCAAGTAATGAGACTGAGACAAATTTATATTTCATAAATTTAATATAACATTTAATAAATATTGACGCATAGCAAGTTGCATACAGCTAGCTCACACGCAGGTGAGGGAACACTAGGGTTATAAAACAAAGAGTTCAAAGCCATGAGTGGATTCTCTAGGTTATCAAATAATATTACAACGTAATGAGTGGGTTATCAGGGTTATACAATAATATCTCAAAGCAATGAGTGGGTGCTGAGGGTTATAAAATAATATTACAAAGCATGACTTTTTAATAAGCTTATGTCATCTTTCATGTTTTAATTCATGCCATGTTTTATATATTTGAAATCGGTTATAATTAGTTAGCTAGAGTGACCGGTTTATTTATAAATGATAGAGATTATTGGTTTAAGATTATATTATAAATACTAATTTTAAGATTATATTATTAATATATCAAATCATATTATAGCAACATTTGCGTGATATATAATTGTTATACAGATAAACACATTACCTCTGATTCTATTTCGGATCAACGCCGAAATTACTTTCTAGGGAAAATGAACTGAAATGTGGTGGCAGTTGAACGTCAGATTCTAGGGCGTTAGAAACTACAGTATGAGATAAGTGCGACTCGAATGCATTCTTAATGGGGTTTATTACCTAGTAAACGGTTCCCTAACCGATCTGCTTGCTATAATGGAAGAGGCCTTTTAATTTCAATGAACAGAAGATTGGCTTATGAGCCCTTTGGAAACGCTTTGGTTCCGTTAAGTATGAATAATTGTCACATTTGCCTAAACTTTCGAGGCGTGACTTAATGAAATACGAAGAAAATGTCACCGTTGCCTAAACTTTCGAGGAGTGACTGGACGTGGAACAATCTTGAGATGGGCCATTATAGACATAGCAAGTAGATATGCATATTTATGCAAATTAGCAATACATTCGCAACGCTAGATTAATATTTTATAAATTAATTACGCCAAAATCTTAGCTTCTTCAGTGCTACTACCACCGGTCAAGTTCATAAATGAGATTATTAAATTATAAAATGAGGGCGATAATGAGAATCGGATTTAAGGTTTTTCTGCATAGCTACTTATAGAACTGGGAACATTAGTTATATGTAGTATAACTAGATCTAATATCAACTGATTTTTAAATAATAAAATATGAGTTATAAAATAGCTCACACAAATTATTGATTTTTAAATAAATTACACATCTTAAATAATTCGTCAAAATAGACCTTACTAATAATGAAAAATGGGTTTTAACTAACGAATGCAAATCTATATTTTAAATAGCTTGCGTGAAATATACTTTTTCAAATAACTGACAAAATACATATTTTAAATCATTTACGCAAATACAACTCTTAAATAATATGGCACAATCTGAGTTTTAAATAATATACGTAATATATACGTTTTAACTAACTTTAGTAAACATTTTCCATTTTATATAACTTTAGAAAAGATGCGTTTTAAATAATAGATGCTAAATATACCTTTTAAAATAACTTTAGCACAACATTTCATTTTCAATTAACTTGAGAAAAAGATGCGTTTCAAATAATATACGCAAATATACCTTTTAAAATAAGTTTATCAAAAGATTTTAAATAACTTGTTCAGGCATTATAAATATCGATTCACTCTATCACATATAATTCAGAAAAGAGTCTTGACTATATTCTTTATATCGCAATACTCTGATATGATAAAAGAGATTACTCACTCCCCTCCCCCAGATAATTTATTAACACACAAGACTCCGTTCTGATAAAAACACAGCATAAATCAATTAACATGAACTTAAAACTATAGATAGATGACATAAGAAATAATTGCATAAACAATCAATAAGATTTATAATTTAGAAATGAATTTCTTGTATAGTTTTATATAAACTAGATGTTTAGAATTATTTAAAATTATTAATGATCAACGACTCTTAAAATTAATAATGATCAACGACTACTTAAAATTAATAATGATCAACGACTACTTAAAATTAATAATGATCAAACAAGAATTTGGAGTGTTCTAAGATTTAAACAAATTTAAGATAAACATTTTAATTGAACATTTAGAAAATATAATTATGTGATTTAGTTAGCTAGCTTTCATTTAGTGTACGTTTTAGTTATGAGATTTAATATGTCAGAAAGGATTTACCGGCAAAGTCTCTTTTAAGGCATTGTTTCCATGTGCTTCTCACTATATTCAGTCAGGCTGGGCTTCTCTTAGGTTTTAGTCTGGATGTAACTTCCGCAAATTTATTTCTGTGGCAGCTTTCCCCATTTCTCTGGTCAGGAACTCTCTAGTCTCAGGTACAGCTTCTTTCTTACTGTGATGGGCATGGTGGAGGTTTTCTGTCATCGGTAGCCGCTCGTGGAAGAGCAAACGGCTGTCTCTTTGTCTTCTAGCCAACGGTCATCTTGGTAGCAGCTTGGATGGTAGTTTTTTTTTTAGATTTAGATTTCTTAATGGCAGGAACAGTCTTATTTAACTTCAGCTCTGGTCACAGCAACAGCAAAAATCAACACGGATTATGATAGATGGATGGAAGAGGCTAGGTTAGAGGCCTTGGTGGCTATTTGGGCCCCTTTTTATGCTATATTTTTGACAGAAGTAACCTCCTACTTTGAGTCATGCCACATCACAAGATGGCTAGTTCAAACTAGCCTTTAACCAAATATCCAGTTAGTAAAAATATTAAGTATATCTAAATCTGGACTTGGTAAGACTCTATTGTTTTAATTGACGTCAGTTTTAAAAGATATATTTTTAAGAGAATGGTCACAAGCAATTTGTAACGATTTTGTATAGATTTATGCCTGACTGAATATTATAATTGGTCTTGGTTATAATTTTTAAATAGGTCAAATTTTGGCCAAAGATTTATTTTTAGAACGAAGTGTTAAAACTGATAAAACTTTCTGCATGTAATTTTAAGCAAACAAAAGAATTGAAAACTTGGAATTAGTCAAAATGAATACTGACTTAAATAATTATTGAGAAAGAATATTGAAAAATAAATAATATTATAAATTTAACTTATTATGCTGCTATATAGATAAATTAATTATCCAGTTATGTTTATTTCAGTTTTAACAAATCTAATGGAATATGCTCGTATATAAATATTTATAATTAGTAAGGACGATTATATACGCACATACTCGCAATATTATAAGGACAAAGTTTTTAAAATTTAAGAAATACACGCCATCTGAGTACAACAAATATATACTATTATCAAAGATAATAGGTGAAACAGGTGTAACCGTTTCAATATATATATATAATTTTATAAAATAAAATAAAAATTATATAAAATTTTTACCAAGATAATTACAACTCATCTACAGAGAACATTAGATTTCCACCAACTAAGAGAACAAGCTGGATTTAAAAGTGGTTTTAGTACAGTAGATCATATCCAGGTATTGAGAAAAGTTATAGAAAGGACAAATAAATATGAGTTGCCATTATGTTTTGGATTTGTAGATTATGAAAAGGCATTTGATTCTATAAACATTTCTTCAGTGATTAAAGCATTGGATCATCAAGGTATAGATCCAGGATATTGTCATATTTTAAAGAATATTTATAAAAATGCAACATCAACAATTAGATTACATAATGATACTGGGAAAGTCAACATTGAGAAACGTGTAAGACAAGGTGACTCCATATTTTCAAACTTTTTACAGCAGTGCTGCAAGAAGTATTTTGTGGATTAAAATAGGAAACTAAAGGAGTGAAGTAAATGGAGATTATTTAAGTCATTTAGATTTCACAGATGATGTAGTTGTTTTTGCAAATAATGCTTCAGAGCTGCAGGAAATGTTGCAGGAGTTATCAGATGAAAGTAGGACTAAAGATAAATGTTAAAAAGTCTAAAGTAATGTTTAATCAATTTGCTCAAAATATGAAAATAAAGATTGATTATGATGAATTAGAAGAAGTTAACAGTTACAAATACCTCAGTCAGATTATTAATACAGATGGAAACATAATGGAGGAAATTAATCATAGAATTAAACTTGGTTGGAGTGCTTTTGGTAGAAATAACTTGATACTAAAAGGAAATATATATATATGTATTTGAAAAGGAAGGTTTTTAACAAATGTGTTTTACCAGTTCTTACTTATGGATCTGAGACTTAAACACTTAATAGAAGAGCAATACAGAGACTTCAGACCACTCAAAGAAGTATGGAGAGATGTATGTTGGGAGTAACAAGAAGAGATCGAAAACACAATGTATGGGTAAGAGAACAAACAGGTGTTACTGACCTCATTGAAAAAATTAAAAGATTAAAGTGGAGTTGGGCTGGACATATTGCTAGAAGAGATGATAATAGATGGACAATTAAAATTTTAAACTGGATTCCAAGAGATTGTAAAAGACCAGACAGAGACCACATGTGAGATGGATGGATGAAATAAGAAAGTGTGCAGGGGTGATGTGTGGAATAGAAGCTAAAGATCGGAGAAGATGGATTAAACTTGGAGAGACTTTCATTCTGCAGTGGATTGATAATGGTTGATGATGTGTTGATGATATATATATATATTCTAACAATTAAAAATTCAAAAATGTCTTTTTTACTAAACGAATAAATTAATATTTGAGCTTTGGGCCATTTTCTGACCAAATATAATTTAATGTGTCCATTTAACGACAGATGCATTTCTCAAGTATCAATTAAATATGCAATGCATCAATTATATATATTCTAGTATAATAGGTATAGATTAAATAATTTCTAAGTATAGATTTAATACAATAATTTCTCAAGTAATGTATAGACTAATATATTTCATACGTATAAATTAAATATAATCTCCTTCGTGCGACCACGTTACAAGCCAATTGTAACTAAATAAAATCAATTTAAACAAATGAAAAGTTATTCTCTATTTTGTTACTTTATAAAAACTTATTAAATTAACATGAAACACATTTTGCAATCTCAAATGCAATCTCTCGATCGGTCATTTACATTGTCTTTTAAATATAACTAAAATGACTGGGAGATCTTACAAATATCATATATATTATTGGATAGTTTAAGCTAATTATAACTTTATTTTAACCAATGAGAATTTTATTCAAATGATCGCACATCCACGTTATGGATTGATTATACCATATTTAAATCTATATGGCATTTACACACTTGCGGATAAATTGTATGCCAATTACAATATTTTAAGAATGAATCGATGGATACTTCATCATTCCCAGATGACACTATTTCTGAGATGATGATACAGAACATCTATAAGCTTAATTGCCAGGGCGCCAAATTGCAGCTCTCATAAAATATAGAGGTTAAATCTCAATTCAATACTCTTAGTAATAATATTTCATGAATGGGTTAACCCTTAAACCGCTAATTATATTATTGGTTGTATGAGGTAAAAATCAAATCTTTTAATTGGCCAACTCACAAACTGAAGTCAAAGCCTATTGTTAAAACATATTCGCCTATAATATTAAATTCAACTCAGATACGTTTATAAAAAGTATATTATTAATTTTTCAGGTTATGAAGAGAACGAAAGTTCTTTCAAAAATAAATTGCTATTTATTTATTCTAAAATATTCAATTTCGGCAACATAAAAGCTATAATATAAACAAAAAGATCGACTTTTACGTTATAGAAAAGTAAATATTTCTTTTTACTACAGCTTCAATATTTTTACAAAAATCTTCGATATTTTTCGAAAATAATTTTGTTTTTTTAGTTTATTTTTAAAAATTATTTTTAATTTGTCAAATTATACTTTTTTTAATACTTAAATCACATTCGAAATGAAAATCTCAGTGTTTATCTTTATTTTCTTTGATCAGGCGGTTTCTTTGTTTTTTCCAGCCAATCAGAATGTCTTTGTCGGCTGAGAACTGGCTGAGAGCCAATCACCAATAAGCTTCTTTCTTTGTTTAGCTTTAAATGCAGTTTTTTTTTATTTTTTACTTGTAAAAGAATTCGGAAGAGGGCAACATCTTATAGAGCTTTTAAAAACCTATTTAAAAACATATTGAACGAATATTTTCGTATAAAAACTTGCAGAGTTAGAGTGATGTCAGATGTCTACGAGGAGCCTCGTAAGAGGCGGGAAAAGGGCTAATACATAATCGATCTAGAGAACACTGAGAAAGCATTAAACTTGACAATATTAATATCTTTAAGAATTCCAGGTTATTCTCAGCGCATTCCACAATCACTATGATTAAAGCTATAATTAAATTTTATTCTAATTATAAAGTTCTATATTCATCTCCACTTTCCTGATCCACTCCTCCATCATCTTTACATCCATATGTCTATTACACTATTATTTATTTTAACCATTAAAATTTACCGTTTTATTTTCTTTTACTAGCTCATTTCCTCTCATTATAATCTCTTCTCAGGGTTTTTCGAATAATTAGGTGTGGAAATCGAATAAGCTGCCATAGGTTATTGGTGATAAACACTCCTTTCTTGATCGTCTCCAGGGTGATCTCGGTTGTCTTTAATGCAGTTTAATATCAATTTACATTAAAGCTGGAACATTTAAGCTTATTAAATCTTTATAAACACATCCTAAAACATAGTCACAATTATAACAAAATTATATAAAATAAATGCATCTAGAGAGGTTTGAATACAACGGATGGAGAAAGGATTTTATGCCCACCCTCTGCACTCACTATCACTCAATACTATCTCTATTCACGATTTATATTTCAACAATATTAAATTATTTGGTAATTTTATGCATTTAAAATTAACCTTTTAAATAGTTTTACTAAATATTAATTAAGTACATGATAATTCAAATATTAATAATATTATATTGATGTATGATTGGATTGGAAATATCTAGATAATAATAATCCACAAAAACATGGAGACACATGCAAATTTTATTTAAAACAAATAACAAATTTTATTTGACAAGCTATAATTCAATACAAAAACATATACAGTACATTATATCTACACTTTCTTTTTACCTTAAATATAGTAAATACCAATTTCTTCCCGTTTTCAATGCTTTCTCTTTTTATTACAGATATATTGTAGAAAATACATAATTGATTTTTCCCCTAATTAAATTTAATAATTTTATTTAATAAATCTAAAGTTGATATTCCCTTGCAAATTTCTTGATCTTATCCGATCATCCTGATTAAATATTCTTTGGCCCTAATCTTTACAACAGAGATATCTTAATAAGTTATTGCAAATAAATTGGCATTAAGATCAAACATCATCATAGTGCACTCTCTATGTTCATGTTCTTATAACATAATAATATTTTAACAATACTACCTTTCCAGCGAAGTTCTCAGCTGGCCATGTAAATATTTATTAAATAAATTTCTATACGCATTGCTCATGCCCCAATCATTTGTAAGTTTTATTTAACCCTTAACAATTATTAACTTAATTATTTTTGGCTCGTATGCTAAATCAAATCTACAAAAACAATATTGAAATACACCAATTGCACATACGTTATCTGCATTCATTCAGACATTAAATTGAGTTTGTGACCTGGTATCCAATACTTATAATAGCGCTTATCATGGCTATCCTCTCATACACATGTAAGGAATATCAAATATTAAGATGAGGCAGGCAGATAAGAGAGAACCTTTTCACTAAGGTTGAGATATACTAGGATTTTTATTGCTAGTCATTTAAAAACATAGGTATACCAAATACCTCTGGCCATCAAAATAAGAAACCTTCTTAGAGTGTAGAGAATACTCAAGTGGGAAAACTCTTCCACTGGGTTCAAATACTTTATGAATATAGCATATATCTCAGTGAGTTAAACTTCACTGAATTTGTGGAGATCTTTGTCTATCCACACACATAACCAAACCTAGTAAGGACAAAAAACAACGCATATGTCTGCCATATATTCCTAACATTGCTAGAAAACTGGTCAAAAAATTGCAAAATGAATTTACAGTAGGTTTTCGAACCCCTCCAAACACCAACAGGATTTTGAACAATTCTAAGGACAAAATTGACCTACAATCAACACCACATGTTGTGTACAGGTTGGCATGCCCTCAAGCGGACTGCGGTGCAGTATACTATGGTGAGACTCGAGCCACTATAAACAACAGAGTGGCTCAGCATAAATACTTATATAAAAGAGTATTAAGAACAAACGAAGGCAGCTCAGTATTTGTGGACCACCAAATAGAGGCTAATCATGAATTCGAACCTGCAAATGCTAGGATAATTACAACTGAAAGAAATGACATCAAAAGGAAGGTGAAGGAAGCATGGTATATATCAAGAGATTTAAAAGCAATAAACAGGAGAGACACATGCTTTTCCATTTCTAAGAGATGGACAATATAAATAAGCTTGCATAGATTTGCATAAATTACTACGTTAAAAGGCTATGAATATGAGTGAAAGCTCTGAAAGCGCTTAGCCTTATGAAATATTAATATAATCGTTGAATTTAATTTCACTATATACGTTAAGCGTATTTAATATTACATACAGGTTGAAACATCAAATTATACAAGTAAAACTTTCATAACCTTAATATTCTTGCAAATTAGTGTACCGGAATATGAGCCCATAAATTTTCCAAGCATAAATCAGCTTGTTTCTGGCCTTAAATTTATGATAACAATAATAATAAGCAATAAGAAATGCACACAAAATTCTCAAAACTATTTCCATGCACTTTTATAAAAAATAAAAATAAAAATGATGATGATACTCAATAGACAAGCAATTCATTTATAAGTCTAAGCATTTGATAATAACTTCTGATGCTAATAATAATATCTCTTAATTGTTTTCTTTTTTTTTAAATTGAGAAAAAAAAATTGTTTGTAAAGCATTTTAAATAAGGCATATCAGTTCTACCCCCAAAATGACCATAATAGCAAAAGCATTTAAATAAACATATATAAAATCATCTGAAATCAATTTCTACCCCCAAAATAATACAATGATAATTTTAAAGTAGATGATATACATAATACACTACAAAGAAAGAAATTCTTTTTTTTTAGTATATATTGAATGTCCTACACACACATTGTTTTATATCTACATTAAATGTCGTACACATATAAAGAGCGAATAATAATAATAATAATAATAATAATAAAAATTATACTTATATAAGTCTTTTAGCAGGTATCTTTCCAGGTTCCTGATTTCTCCTTTTTTTTTCTCCTTGACCAGTTTATAATACCATATAAGTCCTTGTAGTAAAAAGTTCTTTTGATAGAGTTCGGTTCCTTTGCTATTATATATACAGTTTTTATTTTGCTGAATGCATTCCTCATTTCCAACTCTAGGTAGATTACCTTTAAACTTTGTAATTTTCTGCAGGTTTCAGTTAAACAGCTTTCATTTAACTTTTTCACAATATCAGTCTGTTTTTGATTGTCCTTTTCCAATTTTAATTTCATTTTATATGTTTAAATTGACTTACACATACATCAAATTTTTGAGTTTTAAATTTTACTCTTTGCATATATATAAATGATATTAAACTCAAATTTTAACTTCTGTGGTATAAATATGTTGAATAGCTGACTTCTGGAGGTTCCAAGTGTGTGCCCACTTAAAATTTACTAACTATACATTGTTTTCTTTTAATTAAGACAATGTTTGATTTAGCCCAAATTATTCTGAAGAGACAAAAAAGTACAATAAAAACGATTTTAAATTTTATAAGACAGCTTTCTTTAAGTCAATGAAAGAAAACTACAACAGATAAGAAAGTTCAAAATAAAAGAAGCCCCTCCTTTTCTATTAACACAGCTTTTATAGAGACATCCATATGTTTTTTTATCTTTATAATTAATTGTCATGTTCCCCCTTCTCAATTAAATTTATCCATTTACTCTTTCAAAAAAATCAGGCACAAATTCCATTTCAAACAGACATGATTAATTTTACAATCTAACAATTAATTGCCAATTAATTTTTGACACTCTGACAGACCAGGCTGACCATTCATCATTAATGGTCCAAATTAATAGCCCACTTTAATTCCTTGGCAAGATCTGTGTCTTTTAATAAATGATAATTAACTGAGTAATATAACACTTGAACTCACACTAGAAGCAATCTTACTTTTTCCCTTTAATAGTGAAACCAGATATATATTACAGCTGTTTCAAACTCAGACTTTAAATTAAATTTAGCTGCTATTATTAAACTTATTAAAAATGATTTTAATTTATTATTTAAAATTGCTTTACAACATGTAAGAAATGATTATTAATTGTAAATTGTACCATCAAGATCTACAATTATATTATATACACACACATTGCAGGTATATAATTTTTTAATTAACCTTTAATTGACCAATTTACTGCCTTAATCTATAATTATAATCTTTAATTATTATAATTATATTATTATTATTTTTTTAATTTACTTTCATAAATTATTTATTTCCAACCTAGCATAAAATAATGACTATTCATCATCACTATCCTAATGTAGTTTTTAATAGTCACACACCTTTTTCCCCAGTCAAGCTATCAACAAATATACACATTTTGCTTTTCTAATATTTTTTTAATATTAATTTAACCCATAATTTACAATAAAATAATCCTCTGGCTATAAACACATTAACAATAAATTTTTAGATTGCTTACTAGTTAAACATATGCAATCCCTTTAAATATGTGTTCAAACCTAGTCTTTACTAAAATCTTTTCTTATTACAGGAAAAAAAATACATATATTATGAGAAAAATTTGGATGGAACCTTCTCTTTCATAGCTAACCTAAAAAGATAGAGCCTTGGACAAATCCAAGGGCTACAATATATATATTTAGAAAGATCAAATATGATTGAATAAAAAATTTAGAAATGTTGAACTATTAATTTACATTGCCACTATGGCATAATGTGAAAATGTTGAAATGCTAGAGAGTTATCATCACTCTTTTACATATCAAATATTATATAGTTCTGATATAAACATAATTAAAAAAGTAAACTTCAACAATCATGTTATATATATGAAATATTAAATTTTATACATTTTGGCATGCAAATTTAAATTAATTTTAAAAACTAAACCCATTACATTTTATTTCATGCAAGAATTTTAAACTTATTTTTTAGATGCATATATGCATAACTATTAATAAGGCATTAAATCTTTAACACTTTTTACTTTAGAGAAATTTTTTCTAAAAATATTGGAGAATATAAATCTGATTTTATGATGACTTTCAATTGAATAAATGACTTCAAGTGGCCCAGGCACTTATCATATCTCAAATATTCTTGGACATTTGCCCTATAACATTTAAGCTATTTTAAATCCATTGAATTACAAGGGTCACTTTATCAAACAACAAATATATAGATTAGATATTAATATAACTGATAAACTCTAACAATTGTGTTGTAAATGTGAAGCATTAATAGATGGTAACACATAACATTATATTAAAATACTTAATAAAATGTTTGATCATCTAAACATTAAAAATCTCAAACAGAAAAGTCTAACATATTTTATAATAAATGTTTTTATTTAAATTCACTAAAAAGCCAAATAATAATTGTTTTCTTCAGCCACAATCAGAGTTTCATATTAAAGTCAAAATTAAAGCATGAGATATTCAGAAATTAATTAATTTAATTACTGTTACAAGTGATTGAATTAATTATTTTTTGGACATTTTATAATTTCATTCAAAGTTAAATATAAACACCAAAGTTGTGGCTTTTAAATGCACAATAAATAAAAATGATGATTATGAAATATTTTTTATATATGTTATTTTTAATTCTTTAGGAATCATATATTTTGTAGTTATTTTTATTTAAAATGGAGGATATAATTTAACAGTATGTGTAACAATTTAAATTTTTCAATAAAAATAATGGCAATCTCATATAGATTTTGCAGTTTTTGGCATTATGGTGGTGCTGCAGCTGTGATATCTTCTCTACATTGTTTTAATACTCTCTATAACTTTACATTACTGTGCATAGTCTTATTTTATGCAGATATGATTTTCAAATATTTGATCAGAAAAATTATGAAGATGTCAGCATTATATAGAACTATTAGACAAGGATAATAGTCTAATGTGTATGACAATTCTACTAAAGAGGTAGCTTGCCACAATTTCTGATTGACAGAGTTTCAGCTAAGGATATTAACTAAACCTATAATGAAATACTCTAGAAGTATAATTGATGAGAAAATAAAAAACAATGTTTCTAGACTGTTTTTTTGAAATTATCTAATTATTCTTTACATTCAGAATACAGTAATTAAAAAGTAAAACTTTTTTAACTATACCACAGAAAAACAAATGTTTTTTTCAACAATTATGTGTAGAGTAACAATGAGGTGAATAGTACTAATTAGGATAATTAACTAGCATTAGGTGAGAGGTTTTATTCATCTCTCATATTTGCTTTTTTTCTGAGTTAAGAATAATTAGATATGCATTTAACAACCAATATGTAGATGATTAGCCAGAATTCATATGAAATAGTAACTTGAAAAAAACTTAAACTAGCTCAAAACTTAAAGTTTTAATTAGATTTTAACTCTTGTAAGTCATTGGCATATATATTATGAAGATTTTTTTAATGTGTAAACTATTTAATTTTGATGATTAAGAGTGCATATCATTTTGTGTCTATGCCATTACTGTTTAAATTTTCATATCATTTAAAACACTTTTATTTAAATAAATAGCATATAATTTTTTTTATTTGCAATCCACATGTAATAATTTATAATCAATAAATATTATTTTGAAAGCATATTCATGCAGTGTGATACAATAAGAAAGCAAAATTTATGTTTGCCTTACTTAAAAATTAATGCAATCTGAATAAAAATGTGGTAAAACTATGATTCAGGAGAGATAAGCTACAGGTATCTGTAATGGTAATTACATTAAATATCATGCAGAAAGCAATATTTAACTTAAATTTATTTCAGTTAATGCACATTTGAATCTCTGAGACAGTCCATTATAAGATAATTTGTTTCACTTATAAAATTTGTTGAGAGATCTATAAAACAGTTATATATATATATATATATATAATATTTTAATATGTTTTAATTATTGTATTATTATTAGGTCTTTATTAGCTTCTGAAGATTATATAAACAACATTTTCCAGAATGACCAATTTCTCGAACTGCTCAAAAATATTTCATCCATCTAATTATTGGTCATTCTCTTCTTTTTTTAACAACAGCTTTCCAATCTTTATGCACTATGGAAATGAATCACATGATTTATGATGTAACTGGAATAGAATAAACAATTCTATGCTTTTGTGCATCAAGTTTGAGTTTGCACGATAATTTGATCAAATATTTTGTTTTCCTTGCTATCAATGTAATTCTCAAAAGTTTTTTTCAGGACAGCAGCACTTTTCCTATATTTTTTCAATGTCCATCTTTGACATCCACAAAAATTCAAATGAAACATTATAACTTGAACATAGTAATATTACTATTCTATTGTTAGAAGGTAATTTCTAAGTCTAGGTTTTATATTTATCTTGTTAAATGCAATCATTTTTTTAAATTAAATAAATCATTTTATATTATTTTTAATTTGTTTATTTTGCTGGAATCTTTGACATTGATTTATTGTTTTGCCATTATTTATTTATTTGTTTTTGAATAAAAATTTTTTTTTTTCTGTTTTATAATTTTAAGTTTTGATATGCAATATAGATTAATAGTTGATATTCAAATTTACTATAATTTTTTATTTTTAAATTAATTTCTAAATTTTTGTTGATCTATATTTATTTAAAGTCAACAGGTTTTAATTTAAAAAAAAATACTTCAATGGATTTAAAAGTAAAATCACCAGATTTTTAAAAAAGTGTAATAGGGATTGTATCTTTATTTTTAAAGCATGTTTTAACTCTTTCTTTTCTATGCTTTATTATTACATATTTAATCTAAACA
Source organism: Epiperipatus broadwayi (assembly GCA_028023455.1). NCBI lineage: Eukaryota > Metazoa > Onychophora > Udeonychophora > Euonychophora > Peripatidae > Epiperipatus > Epiperipatus broadwayi. The sequence continues at coordinate 24,028 of JAQFVV010008218.1, forward strand.
AAAAATGAACCTTAAACAGCCAATTTTAATTCAAAAATATTATATAATAATTTTTAATGAATTTTGTCAAATTAAGATATTTATTTAAGCCAGTAGTAAAATACATATTTCTTAAACAAAATCAACTCTCTATTTTTTTTTTCATGTGTCAAAGCATCGACCGAGAAGCGAACCCGGGATAACTGCTTGTAAGGCGGCTGTGCTGACCAGTCGGCCGCCAACGCTTGATAACTCTCTATTTTAGCATAGTCTATAAATGGGGTGTATAATAACGCGGGCGGAATAGATTGAGCGATTTAACAAAAAAATCAGAACCTAAAAAATGTTTTAAAATAAAGTAAGTACAATATTTAATGACTTAAATAGAAATCGATTATAGATAGGTATAAATAAGAACTAATTTTTGTCACAGTTCTACCTGTATTTGACAAAATTTTCAGAGTATTTTGTTGCTTATGCAAACCATATTTTAATTTTTCTGCTTCAATTTTCATTTGTTCCAGTGAAAATAGTTTACATTTTAGTTGAAAAATGCCTTTTTAGATTATATTCTTTAAAAACGGAAATAGTTTCGTTAAAAACAAAATAAACAGCTTTATCGTCTATATTTGCAAATAAATATCTGAATGTCCAATTATCATTGAAAATGCGGCATTCGGTATCAATTTTTCTTTTTTTTAATTGGCTCATTTTATAAGCTATAAATGATATAAAATTCAAAATTATAATAATTACAAAAGGCATAAACTTACTTATAAAATATCATGCACCAATATTATTTTTTTCAATAAGAAGTTAAATCCAAAAAAAACTTTGTTCTATTGATGCTACAATAATAATTAAGAAATAATATTCTCATGCTGCTAGCTGCGTAGAATATACAGTATTCTTTAATTAAAAACAAAAATTAACATTTGTAATATGATTCTTCCTATGTTTTTACATTTTGTAATATAAAATTGGTATTTTAGAAGTTATAATTAAATTTACGCAAGCTATGATAAAATTTTTAATTTTTATAATTAGTATTTTATATTTTTCATGCATTAGCATAAAGTTTATATTATATGAACATGTGAGTGATAGACCTAGAGATTGCAGTTTACAGCGAGTGTAGTCAGGTATGGATTTTCTATATTTAGGCATTTACGGGGTGGGCCGAATTTAATATCATCGTGGACCGGATGTGACCCCAAGGCTGATTGTTGCCCACTCATGATCGATAATAAGTTTAAATAATCAGTGATTATTAGATGATAATGCACTTAAACACCCAATCTCTAGAGCGGAATCTTTCCTTTATTAGTGTAGACTTGCGATTTAAAACATGAAACAATGCATTTGATAGCCACTTTAAAACTTTTTGTCTACTATCAAGTTGAATGTCTAAAGTTGAAAAATCTCTTTTGAATGCAAAATAATCTGCTTGTTTAGTTGTATAGATAATTGCATTTTGAATTACAAGTGTCAAACTAACTCAGCCCACATCTTTGACACCACCGACTTTAGATAAATACAGTAATAATTATTATTAATCATTTACTAAACTAGAGATTGCCTCTAGCATAGATATAAACTTTAAAATTCTATTAAAGATTAATATATCTTATTTTTTAAAATTAAGCACACATCCATGAATTTAAAAGAATATGTGGTAGCATTGAGGTTATTTAATATATTTATAAAGATATTACATGTTGGAAAGAGAAATGTGAATAACTCCAATGTGTGTGTGCTTAATTTTAAAAAAAAAAACAGATATATTCATCTTTAACTGAGTTTTAAAGTTTATATTTCTGCTAGAGACAATCTCTAGTTTAGTAAATGATTAGGAATAATCATTACTGTAGATATCTAAAGTGCATGGTGTCAAAGAGTTAGTTTGACTCTTGTAATTCAAAATGTAATTATTTAATATACATAAATATTTTCATATAATAAAGATATATATGATAGATGGTGACTTGGATTAACAGATGATTGTTGGTTCAGCACAAAATGCATCTTGGGATTCATTTGTTTTTTAGTGTATCTTTTTTATATGAATTTATAAGAATATGTGGTAGTCTTGAGGTTATTTAATATATTTATATTATTTAGATCAGATTACAGTTTAATAACAATTTTATAGTAATGGCAGTTACATGTGATACCATCTGATAATTACTAATTACTTATGTTTATTATAATAGATCGTGTTAGAGCAGAGAGGAGTTCTTGTTTATATCACACTCTATAACAGAGGTGACCAAACTTTTAGATGTTGGGAATGACTTTTTTGGTGAAAGTGTATCCGAGGGTAACTACATTTTTTCTAAACTTTGAACTGGAAACCAGAAAAAATTTGCACCATTTTTGTTCACAATTTCCTTATTTTATGCTTATTTTATCATAAATTCATAGCTTTATCAGTATTTAAATTTTAATTCCAAAAAAATCCACTATTGGCAGTATTTTTCACAAAACATCAATTTCTGATTGTGGTATATTGTATATAGTCCTGACTCTTTTCTCTTATAAAGTGCCACAATGCATTAACTGTAAATTTGGCTATTGCATTTCTAACTGTCAAAGTCATAAATCAAAGCAAAATGTTTTATGCTTTCATAATAGATTTTGAATGTAAATAAATATATTTCTCATAAATTTTTTACATTATAATTAAGTTTTTATATTAATTTACCTAAATATAAAGTTTGATTTGAAAATGTTTAAATTTTACAAGAAGATTAATCAAGGAAAGTGAATAGCCCTGGACTGCTATTCAAGACAAGTGAATAACATTGACTGGTATTGCTTTTGTAATTTTATATTCATAATTAAGTTTTTACATTGACTAACTTAAATATAAACTTTGATTTGAAAATTTTTAAATTTTACAAGAAAAATAATTAAGGGAAAATGAATAGCACTTGATTGTTATTCAAGATAAGTGAATAACATTGACCACTATTTACATATCAATGACATTTGGTGACAGCTAGCAAAATGCAATTATTTTTCATAAATATTTATAAAATTTATGATTACTTTTTACACTATATTGACTAATAAAGTAGCTAGACTTAGATTTGTAATTAAAATAAGAAAAGACAATCAAAGTGACTAATCAGCTATCATAATTTCTAAGACACAAGAAATCACCAGTTTGTTTCCAAGTAATGATTGGTTGAAATATAATTCATTTTTTTGACTGCTGGCTATTTTTCATATGTTTTTCTTCAGTTATTTAGAATATTTTAAATATTTTGTAACATTTAACCAATTTGAATGTAAAATAATTCAATTTTTAGAAGCTAAATTAAAACAATTCTGATTATTGTACATTAATATATTTCACAAAGAAAACAGGCTAGATCTGTATTTAATGAATCAAATCACTCAAATTTTTACTCAATCTGGCCAATAAGAAAATTCATTAGACAAAAGGTTATCACTTCCAGTGTTTGAACTTCTTGTGGATTAATTATTTTATATTTATTACTATTACAGCAACTAGAAATGATAACTGTAATCACATAAAACTCATCAGGTTAATTTTTATTAATATATCTATTATTTTCATTAATTGATATTGTTGTAATTAGAATCATTTTTAACATTTTTCAAGTTTCAAATTATTTCATCATCCATCATTTAGAAGTCAAATCTAAAATATAAACTAAGCTTCAGGATGTTTTCCTGATGGTTTATGATGATGGTATTGTATTTATATATAGAACTATTTCCATCAAGACCTACCTTATAGTTTTAAGCAACATTAGTAATTTTTAAATCTTTCATTTTAAATTTTAACCATTTTTCCACACAAATTCTGTTTGACCAAATGAGTTAAAACTCTAAACTTTTGATTGGTCAATTACAGAATCAGCAGTAAAAATATATTCATTTTGTAATATTATATTCATTTTACTTTCATTTGTAAAAAGTATATTAATAATTTGTCAGATGATGAAAGTGAATGAAAGTTTTTTTCAAAATTAAATTTCTATTTATAATTATAAAAATATTCGATAGTGGAAAATGTAAAAAGAAGTTTGTAATGAATTACAAAGTGTTTAGGCATCACTGATTTTTTTCTCAATTTACGTTAGTGTCTAAGTAAAGAATTTTTTAGTAAAATTATATTATTTTTTAATAAAATCTTACTATTTTTGTAAAAATAATTATATTTTTAGCATATTTTATACAAATATAATATAATATGTAAAAAAAAACTTTAAAAATGCTCTAAAACCTTTATTTTCTTTTTTAAAATCAAAACAAAAAAGTTGGAGTCGTGAAAGTTATTGACAGGCGCTTATCCATTGTTTGTGATGAGACCAACCAATCAGCATCAAGGAAGGTCTGCCCTTTCTTTTTATTATAGTTTTGAATGTCTGTATTATTGATTTTTACTTGTAAAATAAGTCAAGAGAGGGCAGCATCTTACGGTACTTTTTAAGCTTTAAAATGAGCTTAAATATGCTACAATAACGTAAAAACTGCCCAAATTAGAGTGAGTTAAAACCATGTACAAGTTAACTTGAGACAGTCAGGTTAATAGTTAGTATAGATTTATTTACTATGCAAATATTATAAACTTTCAAAACTTTATTATAGCATCACTTCTAAGTTAGTCTTTACTTATTATTTTTATTAAATTAATTACCATATCCTATATAATTTTAAACTATAGCTTATTTACTTAATATTAAGTTGGAAATACATATTGTTTCATTGTATGATCACTCATTTGGAAATCCAAATGATGTTTGATCATCAGAGTAACAGATTGAGAATCTTGTTATTAATTGATCCCATTATTTTTTTTTCACCATTGGAAATCAAACCAGATATTTAGATTGTAAAGGTTGGGAAGACCCAACTTTTACATCAAAGTGTCATTATTATTTAAAAAAAAATCTTTTATTTGGCTTTGATATGGGAGTTTATATATATATTTTGTTGTTGTTAATTGTTATTATCCTTATTTATTTCAATTTTTTTTTTTTTTTTGGTACATGCATTTATTTATGATTTTGGGATTTAAATGGCAGTGGTGATATAAAAATATATATATATGTGTATATAGATTTTACAAAGATCTTGGTTTACATTTAAAGTATTTGTCTTTAGTAATCTCAATGATTAAAATATTGGCATATGAAATTATTAAATGTGTTTACATTGTATTTTTGTTTTTGAAATTATTTGCAATGAACTTTTATTATGTAGTATTTAGTTATTTATTTATTCATAATTTTTCATTTATAAACTGTAAAGCATATTTTTATACATAATTTTTTAAACTTTAATATTTAAAAAATCGACGATTGATGTAATAAAGATATTGATATCGGCAGCACATGAAAGACTGAGCTAAACAATATATATATATATATATATATATATATATATGTAGTATATATATATATATATATATATATATATATATATATATATAACACTACAGCAATGGGGATTATTAACAATCACTATTAAAAAAGGAAGCAAAACCTTGCTGCTGTTTCATAAACATTTTTTTTTGCATAACTACAATATTTTAATGCCAGGGTAAACAGTAAATTATGGTCCAGGGAATTAATTCCCTTCACATAAATCTATTCCATGAGCTATATACCTTTGAAAAGAAGCAACTTATTAATGAGCAGACATTTGGAGTATAAACAACTGGAAAAATGGATAGCTATTCTCATACAGCAAGTTAATATAAGTATTATCTAAGTGTTCAAAGTCGGTTGATCACTATTAATTAATTCATTACAACCTAACCCAGATAAAAGAATACTTCAAGACAACCATTTGCAAAAAAGCTCATGAATTCATGCATTCAGCATTTCAAATTATTTTACTTGTTAATTCAACCTGCATCAGAACAGGCAAAGATGTGTCAAATAGTTGTCGAACTTTAAAATGAAAAGAAAACAAAGAAAATTAAATGGTAATTAATTTGATCAATTTTTTTGTTGTTTTTATGTGATTGATTTTAAATTTAATCATTCATACATGTAAACTAATTTTAAGTCTTAATCAATCAGAATAAATAATAACACATTTAATTTTAGTTTGTACTAAAATTTTCTGTTTTATGTTGATCTATTTGAAACATGCATGTATGTAATGTAATTAGATTGTTTTAAACTTTTAACTTATCAAAATTAATAGTAAAATGCTAGAAGTCACTTATTATTAAAATTTTTTTGTTGTTCTTTAATTCATGCACCTTATATATGTACATTATATAAATAAACTGGGTTAAAATTACCATTCATTAACATAAATGATTATATATTAGATATATAATTTGTCATTAAAACACTTTGTTGTTGTTGTAATTTAAATGCATCATACATGCACACTATATATATGTTGTATACAATGCACACTGGAAATTAAATTGATTGTCATTTGTTCTTGTAAGAATCATTTGTAAATATACACATAATGTATTACATTAGTGTTTAAAATTTAATATTTAATATAATTATTTCAGATTTCCCCTTCAAAAATTAATTCACAACTTCATCATAAAATACATTTAAAAGATAGATCAGGCTGTAGACATTTTATATTTGTGTTATATATGCATATTTCTTTTAAGTTAGGAGTCATTCTTATATTTTTATTTATAGAAGTTTCATATACTAAGAGTTACATAGTCCAGTGATAAATGTTTATTGAAATCTTAGAATTAATGATGATATAAAAGAAGATATTGAGTTTTGGAGCCATAATAGAAATAGTTCATACTTGTGGTCCAAAAGAGTAGTATAGTTTAATAAAAAATGAAATATATAGATATCCAGCACAATAAGAAGAGAATACTGATAATTTTGTGTAAAATTAGATGATAAACCAATAAACATCACACGATCACCATAGTGAGTTTTGCCTGTCTTAAAATTAGGTGATCTAACCTTGAGAAATATTATGACTTTCATTATTTTTTTATTATTGCATCTTTCTGCATGTTAAATAAATAGTAGATGGTTTTTATATAGATACAAATATGAATCCATGCCTATTGTTAGCAAACATTGTAAATTTAAATAATATTGAATTAAAAATAAAAATTTAGATGACAAATAAACATTGTATGTGTTTGAATATAACTATTGCCACTTGAAAAGAAAATAAAACCACAATTAAAATAAAGGATATACTATTTGTTTTATATGAAATGACTTTGTGATTTATTTGAAATTTATTTATTTATTTAATTTTCTCTTTTCAGTACAAAGGTCAGTAGGCAATGCTTGGAACTAAGAATTATTTATATGATGATTTTGTGTTTTGCCAATATTCAAGTTTATAATTAATTATTTAAGCCATCACTAATTATTATATTGTTTTGCATATATTTCCCAACTGCAAATATAGGTTGGATTCAATAAAATTCCTTTTGTTTCCAATTTATATTTTGGTGAGTAATTGAATCACTCTAGTCAAGTTAACCTTGAGAGTAAATCATTTAATGTCTCTTATTATTGCTCTTTGGTATTTATGCATATTTTATGAACATCTAGTTGTGTAGGTAATATTGTAGATGTTAATCAATGATTGACCATATTTTATTCATTCTTAAAATTTATCTTCTGATGCATAAAAACAGTCCATTACAATTGGCTCCACAATGTGGAGCTATGATTAACTAAGATCCAATAAATTTATTTTAAATCTTAAAATGATATGCCCATTCCATTACACTGTCATCTAATATTAAGTATTGAATGTTCTAGAAATATGTAACTTTATTTAAATATTCCAAATAAATTCAACTCTTACCAATAGACCACAGGTTAGTATATGCACAATGGTTCAAGAGGTATTATTTTCCTCTCTTCTTCAGGTGTTTTTGGTATGACCAGAGACAATACTAGCAGGATACCTTTAGATTCTTGAATATGGATCATTCAGTTTGATAGAGCATTGCCTTAAAATCCAATATTAAAGAATCTAAGAGTACATGTTCAGTTCTCATGCTATTACTGTTACTGGTCAGGCCAAAAATACCTGAAAAAAGAAAGACAATAATACCTCTTGAAATGTTGTGCATATACTAATCTATGTGCTATTTACTAACAGTTGAATGTATTTGGAATATTTAAATAAAATTAAATTTTTTAGAGACATTTAATACTTAATATTAGATGATGAAATAGTTCAATATCATCATCACAAATCATCAGGAAAACAAGCCAGATATCTTTATTTTTGGAGTATACCAGTCTTATTCCTAAATTAAATTGCTTAAGACAAAAAATATGAGGATGAAACTTTTAATATTTTTTTGTAATTGCAAAATAAATAGACTTACTCACTTTTTCTTATTTCTGAAATCACCTATTTATAAACATGCAGTTAACAATTACAGATTAGTCATACATTTTTTTAGTTATGTTAAAAATTTTATCATCTTATCTGATATATTAAACAATTAAATAAATATTTTATTCCATATTATAAAATATTACTTCAAAATTTTGATATTTGTGAGTTTTCAAATAAACCAAGATGGCAGCCATATTTTTAATAAATATACAGTTTCGAGGGCCTATAATCTATCAAAGATGTACTGGTTGTTAAATTAAAGTAAAATTTATAATCAATTTTTAAATTAAAAAAAAAAATTCAGATAAATGTCATTAAGAAGCTTTATTTCAATTTTTTTTTTACTTATAACATGGGAAGTGATGAAATGGTCTTACCATTGTCATACTTTGGTTTAATTCAATACATTTCTTTTTGTCAGCAGTTTTTTTTTTTGGTAAATTATCATAATGGTAACAATTTGAGATAGTGGACTATTTCCAAAGGTACAAAATCTTGCTCTCCTAAAAAGTATGCATTAATGGTCATGATGTGATTGCATAGCATCGATATAAATTAAGTATAAGTATTAAATATTTATACATACTTTTTATTTTCTTGTTTAAAAGTTAATCCAAAAAAAAAAAGGAAAATAAACTGTAAGTATTGTAATTAATTTTTTCATAATAACTTCTTGTAAAATAACAGTAATAAAAAATAAAATGTAACTATTAAATAAGATAGTCAAAATAAGAGTCATAGATCACATGACCCAATTCTCTTAAGCTTGTAAGATATAAACAATGAGCATTTGCCAATTTCTCAATGAGCTTTGTGATAAATGCTTATCCAGAGAAAGCATTTAAAATATCTTTTGTCAGAAACTTCCCCAATCTCTGACCATGGTTTCATGCTTTGGCACTCCTCAGAGAGCTGCTAGAGTAGCTTCAGACACTAGATCTAAAAATACCAATCCAAAGTCAGCACTTATCTAAAAGTTATCTATTGAGTGAAAAATCTGAAAAATTCAGACATCTATATGTCTTCAAACCCAGCTATCCAACTCAAATAGCTATATGGGGCTGAGAGATATTTAGCCATACCATATATTAGTAGTCTTCTCTTGAGCTTGTAAGATATAAACAATGAGCATTTGCCAATTGCTCAACAAGCTTTGTGATAAATGCTTATCCAGAGAAAGCATTTAAAATATCTCTGTCAGGAACTCCCCCTAACCTCTGACCATGGTTTCATACTTTGGCATTCCTCAGAGAAGCGCTAGGATAGCTTCAGACACTAGATCTAAAAATACTTAACCTAAAGCCAGCACTTATCTAAAAGTTAGCTATTGAGTGGAAAATCTGAAATTTTTAGACACCTACTAGCAGACATTTTTTTTGTAAACATATATTAAAAATACAAACTGCCATCTTGGTTTATTCGAAAAGTCACCAGTACCAAAATTTATTAAAAAAATCTTTGATTAAAATAAATTAAGTAGGTCTGGAGTACAGTTTACTTTAAAATTGTTTTGAATGATTTATATTTAAATTTGCCAATTATTTTTCCAAAAAAGAACTTGTGGTAATAAGACTAGCACATTTGCCCCCATGTCTATGACCTACAGTGGTATTGAATGAAATTCAAATTTTTTTTAAGTACACAAGTCGTAATTGTCTCAATTAGTCATCCAATATTAGCTGCTAAATGGTATTTAGGATATTATTAGTTAGAAACTAAAGATCCAGGATAGTCTGCTTTGATAAGAGTAATATTAAGGTTACTGAGTAAAAGAATACAATTACATTATGATGAAGTTTTGATTAATGGTGATATATATATATCTATGGCCACTAAATTCATAAATCATATTTACCTCATTTTAATTTTAGAGCTGCAACATAAATTTTAATTTGTCATTACATCATTTAGATGTAAGACCATCAAATCTTTCAAACGTTAATAGTCCAACATCTAAAACCAATTTATTAAAATGATAATTACAAAAGCTATCTATTGTTTGTTAGAATATTTATTGCAGTCAGATTTTGTTACAATGTTACAGTGTAGAAACTATTACATCATTTTATTTTTAATCAACTAATCTTTTACAAAGTCCTACAATTAACATTTCCTCCTATTTTTTGGTAATAAATTTATTGACTTTCAGAGTATCTCTTAATATTATTAAGAAAGTTTGTTTGACCTCCTTCTCCCTCATCCATTATTATACCTTTTTTTTTCATATGTTAAATGCGTTGACTGGAAAGTGAACCCGGGCCAGCTGCATTACTATATCTTAAGAATATTCTTTGAAATAATTCTGTTCTTTTCTACAATTTGTCTACTTAATAAATTTTAATTTTTTCAAAACCCTTAAAAGCAATTATTATTATTTTAAAAAAATTAATATCACCAATTTAATCTGTTTTTATAATGAACGCAAACACATAGAGATAATTGTAATAACTTTTAAAAAAAGGAATTTAAACTTTTCTTTGATTATATTAAATAAAAGAAAATTCAATTTTTATCCTATTAAGTTTCTTTTAGTTTTATATTAAAGTAAATTTTCTATAAATTACTACTCTTTTTTATATATTGTAATTATCTAAATTGCTGAATTTTACTTTCATATCCATAACTTTGAGATAACCAAATCACATGCTTTTTATAAGGAAGCCCTTTGCAACTAGAAATCCAAAATTAATACTTTTAAAAAATAATCACACGGGTGCCATTAATTTTCATTTTAACGCTCTGCTAGTTAATAAATATTTGGATTGTCATCAATAATGAACTTATTTTTTTTTTTTTTAGCAATTATTTAATAATATGAAAGACTTTTTTTTTGCAAAAACGATATTAATTAATCAAATACAATTTTACTGTTAATATTTCTCTCAGTGAAGTATAATATTTTAATTAATTTTTGTAAACAATTATATAAAAAGAAATAGTTTTTAAAGTATTAGAATTTGAGTTTATTGCAAAATTTTATCAAATAGAAAAAATAAAACTCTTAAACATATACTTCTTAATATTTAAATGCGTTAAATGTAAATGATTAATTTGCTTTATTTTTTATTTGTGAATCATAATATACATCACTTCTACGATATAAATAAATAATAAATAGAATGAAATCTTGATATATCGTTTTTTAAAGAATAAAAAATAAATAAATGATAGATATTAAAAAAAATAAGTGCAAATCTATTACAAAATTATAGATAAAAAGTCATTTAATAATTACTGACTGATATAAATTACATTACACCTTTTTTTTTTTTAAATTTTTTTACTGAATTGAATTTTATATAAATAAAAGACAAAAACGATACACTAACATTTCATTTACTACAATCTTTAATAAAACATAATTCACAAATTAATCTGAATCGTGAACAAAAATATACAAATCAACAATATACTGGAAAACTGTACCTGAATGATAAGTATATAATATGAACTACTTCGAAAAACGCAAATTTATTGATGTACTTTAAATTATAAATATGCATTTTGGTACTGTTTGAATTGTATATATTTATTTTTATTTTAATTTGTGTTTCAGATTAATTTCTAAATTGGGACTAGGCAAAGATTATAGGAAATAATTAGAGTATTGGTAGATTTTTTTTACATATAAAACGTAGTTCAATAAAAATAAGTTTTTTCTAATAAATAGAAAGTGTTATGAATTTCATATAAATATAACTTAACTACTACTTTTAATTATAACTCATATATTACAATTCAAAGTATTCTTCTTGTATTATTTTAAATGAGTGTGTGTGGAGGGGGATATGTAAAATATAGTATATATAAAATACATATTTTGCGGGTTCATCCATGTTAAAAACTTTTAATATAAATATACTGACGTTTCGACTTGGTCACACAAGTCATCTACAGAGTTATAAAAGGTAGAAAGACAGTTGTAGAAGTGTTACAATCACTGATTTGAATAAAACATTAAAATTCCACCAATAGCAAAAATGTTAAATTTAGGAATGTTTTTTAAAAAAATCTTTCCAAATAGGAGGAAGTTTGCAAGTATCATCTCGCTTATTGATACAATCTGGCCTTTTAAGTATCTCAATGGCTTCTCTAATTTTGCACTGGTAGAGATTATCACATCTGGATATGATCCTGGTACTAGAAAAATCAATTTTATGACCTGAATCTATAGTATGGAGTGAGAGTGCTGATGATGATGAGTGTTGCTTAACTGCATTAGCATGCTCATCTGATACAAAGATTACTCATACCTATGTAAGAAGCCTTACAATTTTTACATGTGATTTGATAGACACCATGAGATTCAAGAGGGATTGAATCCTTAGGCTTGGTTATTATACTGCTGATCTTTTGATGAGCAGAAAATGCTGTATCTATATTATAGCATTTTAATATATGTCCGATACTGTCTGTAGTTCCTTTTACATATGGAACACAAATCCTAATAGCTGATTTATCATCTTTTTGTTTCCTCTTTTGTCTATTTTGGGCTTGAAATAAGGCTTTTTTTTATAAATTTGTAATTATAACTATTTGCTAATAAAACAGTATTAAAACTATGATTTATTTCATCTTTCAGATGTGCTCATCGAAAGGTTAATTGCTATATTTAACCAAGAGTTTTGGCTACAGAATCTCATGGTGTCTATCAAATCTCATGTAAAAATTGTAAAGCTTCTTACATAGGTATGAGTAATCGTCACATCAGTGTTAGGAGAGATGAGCATGCTAATGCAGTTAAACAACACTCATCATCATCAGCACTCTCACTCCATACTATAGATTCAGGTCATAAAATTGATTTTTCTAGCACCAGGATCATATCCAGATGTGATAATCTCTACCAGTGCAAAATTAGAGAAGCCATTGAGATACTTAAAAGGCCAGATTGTATCAATAAGCGAGATGATACTTGCAAACTTCCTCCTATTTGGAAAGATTTTTTTAAAAAACATTCCTAAATTTAACATTTTTGCTATTGGTGGAATTTTAATGTTTTATTCAAATCAGTGATTGTAGCACCTCTACAACCATCTTTCTACCTTTTATAACTCTGTGAATGACTTGTGTGACCAAGTCGAAATGTCAGTATATTTATATTAAAGTTTTTAACATGGATGAACCCACAAAATATGTATTTTATATATTTAACCCATGCAAATCTTCATTTTAAC